>MU224596.1:2049879-2077474 GCA_018584345.1 Thuja plicata | reverse complement strand
CACACACACACACACATGTATACACATATACACACATACACACATGTGTGTGCATACACACACATACACACATATACACACATTTATGTACATATACACACATACACACGTGTGTTTATACACACATACATGTGTGTGTGTATACACACGTGTGTATATACATACATGTATATATATACATCCTTATAGCAATATAATATACATCTTTATAGTCACGGATCCCACGAAATATTAAATTTGCTTTTGTAAAAATTGGAATTGGAATTCGAAATTCCAAATCCACCTATTTAGGCGGAAGATGATATTCGCATTTTGGGGCAAAATGAGAATTTCAGAATTCCAATTCCATTTTTTTCCAAGGACCCAAACATAGAATTTGGCATTATCCAGAATTAGATAATGCCAATTCCGGTCCAATTCCTGCTGCCAAAGGGGCCCTTAGAATCTCCACTTTTAATGAGAAAGAAATGGGGTGGGGGCGAGGGTAAAAACTGAGAGAGAAATGGGACTATCCATAACTGTAGATTCCAGTTACGGATGTACCGTTGTGATAAATTTTCAGAGGTTCAAACGCATTCCATCACTGTAGCGCTTCTGGTCGGAAATATAATACGATAAGCTCTTAATGCCGACCAAACGTGGCGTATAATGAAATACATGTGTACCTTCCTTCGACTTCATCCTGCAACTCCCGGAAGCTCAGTTTTCATCGCTATTACAGAACATCCTAAGCTGGAAATCAGAAACGCATACAACAGTCTCGGGATGGTCGGCTGCGCGATGGTCGGCTGCGCGAGTGTTTAAATAGATGGAATAACTGCCTCATTTATTTTATCCTTAGAAGATGTATCTTTAAATCTATGTTTTCTCATGTTGGAGGGTTACTGAATCCTTTGAAATCAAGAATTGCAGGAAACCCTAAAAAATAAAGGGGGTATTACCAGATTAACTGCATTTACTTGGAATGGTTCGGAGAGTGAGTGCCAGTTGATGGTTCAATTTGATTTACAGGCTCCTCCTCTCTTCATTCTCTGTATTGTACGTGTTTTCTGTTTTTTGAGTTTATCAACTTCTCTGATATGTATTATTTAGTAAGTTGGAAATCTGTAATATTCAATACATTTTAATCTTCTTTTTGAAAGCTTTAGACCTAACAAAAAGGTTAAAAATCCCTATAAGCAGTCCTTTGTAATAATGTATAGCCTCCTCCTCTCTTCATTCTCAATATTATGTGTTTTCTCTTTCTTGAGTTCAACAAATACTCTGCTGTCTATTATTGATTCTGGTGAAAATCCGTAAAATTCTAAACTTTTCAATCTTCTGTTTGATAGCTTTAGAGCTAGCAAAAAGTTAGAAAATCTCTATAAGCAATCCATTGTTATTAATTTTTCATAGACTCTAACTTGTTGCAGTATGTCTAATGATGGAGAAGAAATAAGATTTAGAGGCGTAAGAAAGAGGAAATGGGGAAAATATGTGGCCGAAATTAGGTCAGGAAAAAGATCGCGTATATCGTTGGGGTCATACTTCACTCCTGAAGCTGCAGCTCGAGCTTATGACGTTGCGCTCCTGTGCCTGCGAGGACCCAACGCAACATCTCTCAATTTCGCAGACTCAACAACATTGGATGTGGCAGCTGCACGGAGCAATCCTTCACCCGATTTGATTCGAAGAGCTGCCATTGGGGTTGGGTCAGAGTTCGACACCGTTCCTGCAAGATACCATGATAACGTGGAGGCCGGACCCAGTGCGGGTACAGAAGCCTCAACCCATTTTGGGGAAGGCGTTGATGATAAAGAGGTTGCCGATAAAGTGGACGAAGAAGACATGAATGAGGTAAATGATGCAAAGTATCTTCTACAATCTCCGGAGGATTTATCATTTGACGAGAGGGTTCAAATGTCCCTTCTTCTGCCTGAAGATAAGGAGACGATGCAGCCCTACGATTCACCTGAAATCTTCCCCGATTTAGGGAAATTGGATGAAAACACTTTGCAGGGAGCACCACCAAAACCTCCTACTTAAATATACAACTAAATTCATAATTTTGCTGTAAAAGATATTGAATACAACATAAGCTAGGATTAATTTAAAATAAACTTACTCTATTCAGTTTCACTCAAATATTAAACATCGTTACCGGTAGTCATGTTTATTGAGATTCCATTATTGGAAATTGTGGACATGTCCCAATCAGTAAGTCAGATTTGTTAGCATAGATGGAGATGTGCTGTCAAGAGCGTGCAATCCCTTGAACGCTTGTACGCAAAATCCTTTAGGGCCCGTTTGGTTGGCGGAATTTGTGCATGCTGGAATTGCCAATTCTAGAATTGAATCCATTCTAGGTTTGTGCTATTCTCAAAATGAATTCTAGAATATGGCTGCCCTGTTTGGTTCACCTGGAAGATGACTGAGAAGATGCAAATTCTGTGTTTGGTTCCACACAACTAGAATTGGAATTGGAATTGGAATTTTGTTTTTGTGCACATACACACATATACACACACATATACACACATACACATATATACACACATATGTGTATACACACACACGTGTATACACACACACGTGTATATATACACACATATATGCACATGTGTATATATACACACATATACGCACATGTGTGTGTATATATACACGCACACACATGTGTATATATACATATGTGTGTGTATATACACACATGTATATATACACATGTACACACATACATACATACATACATACATGTATATATACACATGTATACACATACATACATGTGTATATATACACATGTAAACACATATACACGTGTATATATACACACACACATGTGTATACACACATATACACACATTTGTGTATATATATACACATATACACATATATACACACACATACATGTATATACATACATGTGTATGTATACATACATGTATATATATAGTATATATACATGTATGTATATATACACACATGTGTATATACATACTCATATCTATATACACATGTGTATATATATAGTATATATATATGTATGTATATATACACACATGTGTATATACGCACATATATGTATATACACACATGTATATATATAGTATATATACATGTATGTATATATACACACATGTGTATATACATAATATATGTATATGCACATGTATATAGATATGAGTATGTATATACACATGTATATAGATATGAGTATGTATATACACATGTGTGTATATATACATACATGTATATATACTATATATATACATGTATGTATACTATATATATACATGTATGTATATATACACATAAGAGTATATACACACACATGTATATACATACACATGTATATTCACACACATGTGTGTATATATACACACATATACACACGTGTGTATATATACACACATATACACACATGTGTATATACACTCATGTGTATATATACATACATATATCTATACTATATATGTACATGTGTGTATATACACTCATGTATATATACATACATGTATATATACACATGTATATATACACATGTGTATATACACACATATATATACACATGTGTATATATACACAGATTTATATATACATTTTGATAGCAATATAATATTAACACAAAAATGGGAATGAATTTTCCTTCACAAAATAATACTCTCAATTCCAGTTCCAATTTTCAATTCCAATTCCAGGTCCTGAGGGGGCATTGTGGAATGTTCAAAAAGGCCCAAAATTAGAATTCGCATAACCCTATTCCAATTTTTAATTTTGGAACCAAACAGGGAATTGAACATTTTGGGAATTCGGAAATGCCAATTCCACCCCTCAACCAAACGGGCCCTTAGCTGATGTTGTGAAGGATCCACGGTGGAAGAAATAAAATTATATTATTAATAAATTTTATCTCATTATAAAATAAAATATAGTTCTTGTACTCATCTTTTACCTGTCAAATGACAAATATATAATGTAAAGTATTGGCAACTTATATCTTCCTAATACTTAAGGACAACATTTGTCCACATAAGAGACAATACTAGTTGACATAAAAATTTCATTTTATATATGATATTTAAATTTGATAGTTAGGATAGCATAATAGTTATGACATCTTATTTTAAGAACAAATATTCATTAACAAAATGAATGTACTTAATTTTTTAACATATTATTTATGGGTTCTTATGTGTTCATTTTATCAAATATTTGTTCATATGTTAATTTAGATGTAAAAAAATGATGAACAATATATTAAATCAATATGCGGGAAAACTATATTTCATAGTAACAAGTATTATACATACAATACAAAGATATCTATCTATTGCCCCCTTTCCATGGAATTTTCATAATAAAGTTATGATCAATTATTTTAAATAAAAGATTTTCCTATTTTTAATTATAAATGCCTCACACAATCCCATATCAACACTAATTATCTAAAAACTTACTCACACAACTATGACTTCTCTCCCCATGTTTAACCTTCAATTATTATATATTGTTGTTTCATAAATTTTTATGACAACTTCGTATACTTTAAAATAAAAATTGGTAAGTTTTTTTACAGATGGAATAATAGGTATGTGGTTTTTTAAGGGTCCAGAATTTTAATACATTAGTTTTTTGTTTTTATTTATTTTTATTTTTATTTTTTATTTTTTTTATGAAATTTTTAATGTAATTGTAATTATATTAATTTTCTATAATAACTAGTATATAAGTGGTATATTTTGCATTATTTTTAAAAATAATAATCATAAATATAAAATTTCTTGTAACCATAGATTGAGATTGTAGTCCAATGCCAATATGTTCACTTTATAATTCATATTCTTCAATTGGGCTAATGATGCCATCTTCAAAACTAGTTGTTACTTACAAAATTAATCATGAAATAATTCAAATTGTATTATACTAATTTGAAAAAAAATATTACAGAACCCTTTCATTCCAACATATCTAGAGATCAAAGGGCTATAAAAAACCTGTTTCTACCCCTAGTAACTTGCTAGAACTGAAAGTAATGGTAAAGTAGTGAGTCATTCTTCACAGGCTATCTCTTCGATTTATTCCTCCCCTGATATCGACATCTCAAATTATGAGATAGCCAAGAATGGTTGAACAAAATTTTCTTGGGAAAATTGTTCTACTAGGCCTGCTAAATTATTTTTGCCGCTAATATTGTGGAGGTCATTCAGAATAACCCTCAAGACTCAACCTTTAGTGAGAGTAACCTTGAAAGAAATAAAGATACTAAAGATGAACCCCTTAACCTAATTCCCGAAGACTCACCTTACCAATATACATTACTTAAATTTTTTTTCACAAAAGCTCTGGAAAGCTTTAAAAACTTTAAATATTATAGGGGAGAAGAATGAATATTATGAGCAAAATACTATGAATTAACCTTCTGATTAGTGAGGAATTGAAAAAAAATTGAAGACCTAAATGTTAGGGTTGAGAGCCTAGAAGCCCTACAAAACTACCTAGGTTTTGAATGGAATAACAAGTTGACTAAATAGATAGATTATGGAAGTGCAAACCTAATTAGAATAAAAAAAGCCATGATGCACATGTGCATTATGGAGTTGATGATTGCAATAAACAAGATCAAGAAAAAAGAAAAAGGAAAGGTCATGTGAAGAATAATTAGGGAAGGACCAAACAATACTAATAGTGACCTTCTTCCTTGGGAAGAGGAACTGAAAGATATGTTAGATTGATGGAGTTGTATCCCTTAATGGCTCTTATTATCTCTTTCTTCTATTTATGTTTCTATTTGTTTCATGTTTTGTTCGTTTAAACTAAAAAGTTTTTCGTTATGCTAATGTAAACCCATTATAAACTCGTCACTAGTTAGTAGACTTATAATCTAAGCCCTAGTTTATTTTTTGTAGATGGTTTTGATTTGGATGTATAAGGGGTTTGGGCTCTTCCCCACATAACTTAATAAAAAAATATCAAGACATTTTGGAGAATAGAAATATCTCCTTTACTTCATACATTATCATAAAAATATATAAATTGACCATTCAATGAGACTTTAATATTTATATATCTGTGAGGAGATGTAAATCACACAGAGCCTATTATCTATGATAGATGAAAAAATATTGATCCTATTTGGAGTGTCATTTTTATAGGGGGCGTAAATGGGTACATGAAGCGGCTTCATCGACCTGATACCCTTGTCATGATGGCTTTCATTGAAGGTTGGAAGGATGATGTCCTGTACGTCTACGGTCTTGGGATGATGATCAATCAAGAAATTTTAGGTCATGTTTCCCAAACCCTCATTGAAGGTAGGAAGTTGTACAAACATAAGAAATCTATAATGGATGTCATGGATTTTTTCCTTCTTCCTAGTGCACAGGAAAAGGCCCTCAAAGAAGAGATGGGGGTTTCGAAATATGTTCTTTCGTAAATCCATTGTTGGATTTCACTAAGGTAATTATACATTAGCTGAATTTTTAAAGGATGTTTGGTCATTATTTAGGCTACTATTTCATGATCTTGAATCATTTTTGTCATGACCCACTTATTTATATTCCATTTTATTTGTTTTCTTCAGTTAACAATAATGTTGTAGCCCATAGGAATAAATAATCCTTAATAAGGGTCTTACTCTATTGATTATCGAACATGCTAAAGCCCTCCATGTCGAGAAATTTCCCCCTCCTAAAGCTAGTATTGATTTGAATAAAAATGTGAGTGTTCACTAGGGTGACACAAATTCTAAACACCTCGATGTTGATTCAGATGAAGATGAAATTTTCTATATCTCTAAGGGAAAATTTATGGAGGAGCATCTTGGGATATTGGCAATCTTGCATCATCCAAAAATAGTTTGTTTCTTGTTTATCTGTTGTTGAGGTTCTTTCAACATTCTTTCAGTTTGGATCTTTTGTAGTTGTGCACCTTAAAACATGTTCTTGTCATTGTGTTAAACCTTATTCTTGGTTCACATCATGACTGGTTAATTCATGAATCAGATCTTGCAGATTCTTGGCATGACTTAACTATTGTTCACCTCTCATGGAAATTTTTGTTTTATGATTTTGCAAAGAATATTTTGATAAGTAAAGCTTCATGGCTCATTTCTCGATGTTTTTACATTTTTGGATGACCTACTTGAGGGATGAAAATTCATGTTTCTTTCATTTGAGGTAGATCCTTATGTTTTGGGTCCTAACCTATATTTTGTAATATATTTTCTTCTCATTGCGAAATGTAATCTCTCTAGGATGACTTGATTCTTGAGAAGGCTTTATAAGCTTATGAAATTGTTCCTAAGAGACAATTCTCATAATATTACCTTTATATAGTTTGGAGCTATGATATTTCTAAGTATTTCTATTTGTAATCAGGCCTATATGTCGGGAACATTAGACTAAATGTTGTAGATCCATTGTAATTTATTTTTGGAAGATAATGATATAGAAGATCTGGTATGTCTCTTCATAATTTGTGTTGTTTTTCAGTGTGTGTCTCTTTCGGCAAGGATTGGACTTACTTTTTTGAGGTTCCTTTTATATTTGGTTGCATCATAATGTTAAGTCAAAAATTGGTATTTCTTCTCCTTCCTCTTCTTAGAAGAAGAGAGAGGTGTCCATGGAGGATGAGGACTCTGATTACTAGCCCTCAGTTGTGGTTATCCCTTGCTCTTTGGAAAATAAAGGGAAAATAAAAGGGTATGTGCAGGATCATGATATACAAAGCTATGGCCTTAACTGGCAATGAAAAAAAAGAAAATCAGGGTTTGTCAAATTGACGTAAAAATTTGAACATCTTATCAACCTTATGTGAAAATAGTCTAAGAACTGAATCTGTAGGAAATTGAATGTACTTTCTAAAATACTAGCCCTTGTCTAAAAAAAAATTAATCTAATTGTTCAACATTTTAGATTTCAATGCAGTAGTACAAAAATTTTAGGAAAGAGATAAAAAAGTTTGTGTATGTCTGACCACCTTAATCAAAATCAGTAATATAGAAAATATGGGTCAGTAAAATGTAACATAAGAAATATTTCATTTAAAATGGATGGGGTATGTAATAGATGTATTTGAAATGTAGGGGGTAAATAAGCTCCTCTCTTTTTATCCTTAGATACACCAATAAAGGATCCAAATTGATTAACCCCAAAGGAAGGATCATTACATAAATGAATCAATCATTTGGAATAAGAGAAAAAAGGAAGATCTAAATACCCGTTTATAGATTTGAATGTGTGATAGGTTTAGATAGATTATGAACTTCAAATGAAATGAATAGGAGAAAAGTTCTAACCTTGAAATGTTGCAAATCTGAAGAATGCTATTTTTGGGGGTCTACACTCAGTTTCTGGAAAATCTAAGACTAGATCTAGAATAGAAAAGCAGAAACAACCAGAAATCTTTTTCGGTTCTAAATCAGTTCTGATTTTGACCCTCAAGTCAATGTCACCATTGACACAAATTTTTTGATTCTGACCTAGGGAAGAATCGACCTAAAAATTCTCTGACAGGAAATCTATTTTCAGATCCTAAATATTTTTCTGAAAAGGGTATCCAAATCTACACTTTGATCTGCAGTTTCAAACCTGTACCTGCAAGAAAAATAGATTTTTTGTTAGGGGGAGGGGTTTTCCTTGGTCAAACCCTGGTTTTGGAATTAACCTTAAAGTATAATTGAAATTGCATAAGTAAACAAAGAAAATAAACAAATTAACCTTGCTTGTATGGAAGTCCTTGTGGTGGATTCAAATCTGTGGATCCACAAGTATGTATGCACCAAATGGATGTAGAATATAAAATTTAGAATGTATGATGTCTCAAATCAATTTCTTTTTGATCTTCTTCACCAATCTTCAATGGATCTTTGAATAGGAAGAGGCTTGGAGGAATGTGGATGGAGAAACCTTCAACAAGAGAGCTCCATAGAGCTTTGAATCCTTCAATGACTACCAATGGATCTCCTTGATGAATTGGGTGCTTGAATGATTGAATTCTTGAGAGTAGATTCTTGCTACAAATCTTTCGTCTTAGCTTGTCTCTTCAAGTCTTGAGTGCTTTTGATTATACTTGATGATGGTTAGAGATAATGAGAGGATAAATCTTCGTTATATACAAATATAGGGCACAATCTTCTAGAGAAGCCTACATAGGAGAATTAAATTCTCATTAGACCTATAGCCTTGTAAGTGGACCTATATTAAATATAATTTATGAGACATCATTTTAGAACCCAAAACAACCGACCCGGAAGCGGGAATTAAACTTTTTCAAAGCCTGGGATCCAAAAATCCTAGAAATCTAGAATATGGACAAAAAGTTAGAAAAAGGTTGATTGTGACCTACTTCAAGGTCAAGAATGACCTTGACCTAGGTCAAGGTTGAGGTCAACCTTGACCCTGAAGTCAAGAACTTCAAATCTACAGTTCAGGGTGCCAGAAACAGGCTGGAAAAAGTGGGAAATGAGGTAGAATAGGAAAAAAATCAAGATCCAAGTTAGAGACCCATTAAAGGTGCTTGACATGACCCCAAACCACTTACTCTAAAGGCTAAACTAGTCTACAATAGAATTGCTTCCATTTTCTAACTATACATTTAGCCCCCACTTTAGCAAGAGTATGGACTTGACACAAAATCTTGGTAAAGGAGATCATGAAGGAAAGATAATCTTATTGAAATAAAAAGGGACAAAGGAATCCTCAAGCCCCCAGGTAAATTAAGTATTTATCAACCCTAAGATCATGATAAGAGAGATATCAACAATCAAAGAGAAAGAGAGAGGGAGACGAGTGGTTAGCTCGCCAAGTAAGATGTGTGTATCTCACTATGAACCACATAAAGGATAGGATGCCCAACCAAGAAAGAACTTGATAGTCACCCCATAAATCTGTGTGCCTTCTGGTGGATTTGTGCATGTATGTAGTGTGTCTTTTGACAGCTTTTCTAAAGTGCCCACAGATCCATATCCTTATATCACCACGGAATACATTTGTAAAATTCATATCTCTTCAGGGTTTAGCAACTTATGTGTGTTACCTTCCGAGAATTTAGAATATTGAATTATAATTGAATGCGTATCTCTTCTATAGTTAGCAACTTATGTGTGTTAGCTCTAGAGGATTTAGCATGCTGCAAAACTAAAGGTTATAACAAAAATGCAATAATATAGAACGAGGAAGGCCATATATATGCCCCCTCCTTAAGATGGAAAAGTACATAGTATTTTGACATGTTAAGGAAAGAAAAGAACAAGGATAAAGCCTTCTTCAAAATCAAGACAATATCCATAGACAACACCCAGTCCAAGCCAAGAAGGTCATAACTCCTATGAGGCCATGGAAGGGAAGAATGCAAAGAGATATCATGCAAGAAGTGAAAAAGTAACCCTATTGAGGGATAGCACGTGATTCAATTTCCAAGGTGAGATATTTATCAACCATGGAAACCCAATGTCAAACAACAAAATAGGTTATGATCAAGGACATAGATCCTCAAAGAAAACTAAAACTTTCATGTATGATTGGATATCACATAATAGATAGATATTTCTTAACCAAGGGAAAAGTGGATCCTGGAAAGATAGAAAAGATGGAGATGGCATCCTTGCCCCTCAAGCATAGGAACAAGGATGAAAAGGGACCTATTATATTACTGATAACACTATGCAATACAATGATCCCCCAAGGATTAGGCTAACATTGTTTACATAATGTGAAGCTCTATAATAGGGACATAAATGTTATTTAGAGAAAACAAGATTGAAATACAACTCATTGCCACATGATATATAAATAAATTTAATATCAATGAGTTGCCTAATCTTATAATGTAAAGTTTGACCTTCATTAGTAGAGTGATCATGAAATCTATGATACAAACAAAAAGGAAGAGTCTTCAAGTGTGGACTACATTTCTTTTTGTGTTTAGGTCTAGTAATCATCTTAGCATGAAGGAGTTTAGGAAAAAGAACTTCTTGGGCAAAATCCTTCATAGGTTCATCATTTTTTGAAATGTTATTTGAGATATTGGTAACATTGATGTGTTTTTGATGATTAAATCCCAATCCATAAGAATTCTCACACCCCCATTCTCTAAGAGCATTTGAATTCCCCGTTTATGATTACCATGTCCTTGACCATGGAATACTTGCTTAAATAGTAAATGATAAACATGAACATAACGAGAAGTTATATCAGAAGGAGTCAATGGAACTTTAGTAGTCACTATGTCATCACTAGTAGGTTTGATAGATTCATAGTGGGTAGAAGCAGTGACAAAGTTATTACAAAGGGAATGAGAAGTAAAAGCAAAGACTCATTGTTCAAACTCTCTTTGTTGCTTCATAAAATCAAGATCAAAAACCTTATACTCTCCAATAAAGGTAGAATTAATATCCAAGGTTCCCCAATCATCTCCAGCAAGAGCATTAGAGGAAGAAGGATTACTATTAGGAATAGGAATATTGTGGGTTTGAATATTCAAACAAGGATTTGGCGCATCATCCGCATGAAGTGTATATATCATTTTGTTGTGAATAAACTTGACTTTACAGTGAAGGGTGGAAGGAACAACATGCATCTCATGCAACCAAGGTCTACCCAAAAGAAGGTTATAATTGAGGGGTCCAGGCATAACATGATAAGGTGTATTGAGAATAACTGGACCAACCTTAATAGGTAGCGTAAAAATGCCAAAAGTTTTCTTTGTGATATTATCAAATCCACGAATAGGGATATTATCAAGTTGAATAGTTCAAAGATCGAATTTAATCGCTTTTAGCATGTCCATGCTAAAAATATTAAGCCCAGATCCATTATAAATTAAGGTCCTACGAATGATATTCCTATTGATAGTAACAAAAACCATAAGGGCATCATATTGATTTTGTATTTCTTTAGAAGGTAAATCCTTTTGATTAAATACAATGTCAGGAGGACCCGGGGTAGCATGCATGCAATGTAAGAAGGAATTAATGTTCTCTTGATTAGGAGGTGGAGTGGGAAGAGTTTCTAGAGATTTTTTCAAGGCCTCATAGTAGGTAGGTGAAGTTTGAAGAAGCTCCCATAAAGAAATCTTGGCTGTGGTATTGTGCAATTGGTTTATGAAATCATACTCCTTGCTAGGAAGATGGGGTGGAGGAGGAAGAATGGGTTGAGAAGGTGGTAAAGATGTTGGAACCACTAGATTAGGTTGAGGGTTATTCCTTATGTGATAAGCATGTGAAATTGAATCCATATTATCAAAGAAATCCAAAGGATCTCTAGGTTCACCCATGATAGTAATGCGAGGACAACCTTTAATAGTCAATAAGGGTTTTGGATAAACCCTGTTATTTGTCTCAACACTAAAAATAGATTCACAAGAAGGAAGCAAAGAAGACATCCTAGGAGGAGATGTGGTAGGATCTTGATTCTCCAAAATATCATCACTAAAATGGAGAGCATGAAGGGAATTCATATCATTCTTCGCTAATGCCTCATCACTAGAAGGAATCACAAATGGAGATAAAGCATTTATAATGTCTTCTTCTTTCTCTAAAATGTCTACATAAGGATAGTGTGTTGTAGAAAAAGAGTCACCATCATGTATTAATATGTCATCCATTAATAAATCACCATCTTGTATCAAAGCATCTTCACAAGGAGGGAATAAATCAATGTCTTTATCCAAGGGTTCATCCCAAATAGGATGATCATCCACAATGGCTTCATGAGGAAGAGAGTAATCAACATGCAAATCCAAAGGTTCATCCCAAATAGGAGGATTAGCATCCCTATCAATAAAGCACATTGTAGGAGTGCCATAAATGACTAAATCTTGATCCCTAATGGGGAAAGAAGGTAAATTATTTTCTAAAGTAGGCTCATAGAAAAGACATATATTAGGAGAAGAATTAACATCAATCCTCAACTCATCTCCATAAAGAGAAAGATTAAAGTCATCTGCTTGCTCTAATATATCCTTACAACATAATACAAGAGAGGAAAATTTAACAACACACACACTAAATGAAGCCTTTGTAGGTGTATCAATGTTGTAAATAGTGGAACAAGAAGGTAACCATGCAGACATCCTATGGTACAGGTCAATTGGAGAGGTTGTGGAGGAGGATGAAATAGGAATAGGATCAATGCAGATCTCATTCGAACAATTTTCATCCTCACTTCCATGTACCTCATTAGGGGATCTATCCTCTTTCGCAACAAAAGTCTCATGAAGGTATTCAAAACAAAAATCATACATGTTGAACACAAAGTAACATTACAAGCATGAAAAATGTAAATGTTTTTTGTATTTTTAAAGAAATTTTGTGATTTTTTATTAGTTTTGACATGTAAATGCAAGAGCATAAGAAAAATCTACTTTTAAATGCATGTAAGATACAACATAATATGAAAATCTAACGCCAAAAAGAAAGATTTGTCTATTGCGGGTTCACCAAAATGTAATACATAAAATATGGGTCACTAAAATGTAACATAAGAAATATTGCATTTAAAATGGATGGGGTATGTAATAGATGTATTCCAAATGTAGGGGATAAATAAGATGCTCTCCTTTTATCCTTAGATACACCAATGAAGGATCCAAATTGATTAACCCCAAAGGAAGGATCAATGCATGAATACATCAATCATTTGGAATAAGAGAAAAGAGGAAGATCTAAATACCTATTTATAGATTTGAATGCGTGATAGGTTTAGATAAATTAAGAAATTTAATTGAAATTAATAGGAGAAAATTACTAACCTTGAAATGTTGCAGATCTGAAGAACACTATTTTTGGGTGTCTACACCTAGTTTCTAGAAAATTTGAGACCGAATCTGGAATAGAAACGCAGAAACGAACAAAACTCAGAAATATTTTTCTATTCTAAAATAGTTCTAATTTTTACCCTCAAGTCAATGTCACCATTGACCCATAATTTTTGATTCTGACATAGGGAAAAATTGACCTAAAAAGTCTCCGATAGGAAATCTATTTTTGGATCCTGAAAGTTTGACAAAAAGGGTATCTGATTCTGCACTTTGATCTTCTATTCCAAACCTGTACTTGCATGAAAAATGAATTGTTCTTTTTTTTTTGTGGGGGGGGGGGGGGGGGTTGCCTTTTTCAAACCNTTTTTTTTGTGGGGGGGGGGGAGGGGTTTGCCTTTTTCAAACCCTAGTTTTGGAATTAACCTTAAAGTATAATTGAAATTGCACAAGTAAACAAAGAAAATAAACAAATTCACCTTGCTTGTATGGAAGTCCTTGTGGAGGATTTGAGTCCTTGGATCCACAAATATGGATGTATAATATAGAATGTAGAATGTAGAATGTAGGATAACTCAAATCAATTGCTTTTGGATCTTCAATACCAATCTTCAATGGATCTTGGAATAGGAAGATGCTTGGAGGAATGTGGATGGATATATCTTCAAAAAGAGAGCTCCATAGAGCTTTGAATCCTTCAATGGCTACCAATGGATCTCCTTGATGAATTGGACTCTTGAATGATTGAATTCTTGAGATTAGATGCTTGCTTCAAATCTTTCTTCTTCACTTGTCTCTTCAAGTCTTGAGCGCTTGTGATTATGCTTGATGATGGTTAGAGAAAATGAGAGGAGAAAGCTTCCTTATATACAAATCTAGGGCACAATATTCTAGAGAGGCCTACATTGGAGAATTAAATTATCATTAGACCTATACCCTTAGAAGTGGACATATATTAAATATAATTTAAGAGACATCATTTCAGAACCCAAAACAACCAACCTGCAAGCGGGAATTAAACTTTCTCAAAGCCTGAGATACGGAAATCCTGGAAATCTGGAATTTGGACAAAAATTCATAAAAGGGTCTATTGTGACCCAGGTCAAGGTCAAGGTTGACCTTGAACTAGGTTAGGGTTGAGTTCTACCTTGACCCAGAAGGTCAACCTTGACCTTGAAGTTAAGAACTTCAAATTTGCAGATCAGGGTGCGAGAAACAGGCTGGAAAAAGTGGGAAATGGGGCAGAATAGGGGAAAAATTGAGATCCAAGTCAGAGAACCATTCAAGGTTCTTTACTTGACCCCAAACCACTTACTCTAAAGGATTAACCATTGTACAATGGAATTTCTTCCATTTTCTGACTATAAACAATCAAATGATGATATATTTTCACAAGATTCTAAATATAAGTAGTAGACTCATGCCCGAATGTGACGCATATTTTTGTGTAATTTTTTACCAAATAAATAATTAATTATGAATTTTTTGCTACAAATTATTCAAAATAAAAAATCTCTCGTGTCTAACCACCTTAACTAATTCTAAACTTTACAAAATTGCAAACTTTTTTTTTCTTATAATAGGCAAAGCATAAAATGTGACGCATGTTTCAGATTTCAAAAAGGTTAAACCATTTGAAAGTTGTAGTTTTTTTTCAATCAGTATATCAATTAAAAATTTAGAGATAAATCAATTAGAAAATAATTAATAGTTACTTGGTGAGCTCAAATTCTGATAGCAATTATATTGATGGAAAGCTGATAACATCTTTAAGAAACCCTTTTTGTTTCATCAATTTCGGGTGAAAAAAGTTTGTCAGCTACATTGTGTAAGTATGGATATCATAAGAAATATGGTAAGCACATTGTTTGGGTTGACCATCCATGTTTGGCATTGGAAAGCTAAAACCCAGAGAAAATACCAAGCCTACTAGTTGATGACATGTAACTAATTGAATGTTTGATAAAGTTAAGTTGAAGATAATGCAAGACATTAAATCAGTTAATGGCTTGTATTGTCATTGATGTTAAATTGATATCATATGTATGGTCATGTACATAATTATAAAGACTTCATAGAATTTATGGAACAAAGGTTATGCTTTCAACAATGTATAAAAGTCAAGTATTCACTAAGTGACAGACAACACCGATAGAGTGGACACCATCGGTAAAGGCAAACAAGAAAAGTCACAGTGATACCCAACATGTAGAAGATAGAGTTTCCCGATGAGAAAAAATCTAATGATACCCAATGGATGGAGATCTTGAAGCTAACTGGAGTCACACTGATGGAACTGACAGTTGTAACTGACGACTAACTGAAGAGTTGACCGACGGAACAGAGAGTTCAAAAAATGAAAAAATATCTATCTAGCAAGAGCTAAAGATAGACTTAACTGGTTGTTTTCTTTGTTTTATTCGACCAGAGTTAAGTAATTTATTTAAAGCTAATTTATACAGTTGGGATGAAGAAAAATATGAGACAAATCAGGAGTTATGCTTTAAATCAAATTGGTTGGATTTTTTTTCACGCTAAGAATCAAGAATCAAGAATAAAGAATCAAGAAACAATGAATATCATGTCTATATAAGAGACAAGATTAATTAATTTGTTGTATCACATGAAAAGGGCATTAAGGAGAGTGAATAGAAAGAGGATGCTAAAAAGAAACTGATGAAGAACAACTTCATGCAGTGATACAAGCTGAAGGAGAGCTAAGGAATTCTGTAGACATCGACGAACAATGAAAACATCTTCACAAAGAAGAAACTATGGAGAACAAAAGAATTGAATTGATACATTGATCAGAGAGGTAATGTAGTTAAATAGATCTGAAAATCTACAATTCAAGTTGCATTAGAAATAGGTCATTTTATTTCAGTTTAACCATTGAAGCATCAAGTCTCTTAACAAAGCAGGACTTAACAGTCTTCTGTATATTGAGGTACATCCCAAGGAGTGCCAAAAAGGTTGATTCATGAAAGTAGCATTGGATATGCCCAATACTTATTGACAGTCTAAGAAAGAGGCTGATTCAAGGATGGCAACATTAGATGCCTGATACTAAGTGACGACCTATATGTGTAAAATCCTCTAACAAGGTCACACGTAACAGTGTGTTTGTAACTTTTAACAGGGTTGGGTCCTAATAGGGATCACTTTAGAAGAGTAAAAATTTGGGGTACCAGTCCCAGTGGTTTTTTTCCCTTAACAAGGTTTCCACGTTGAAATCCATGTGTTATATGTGTGTATGATATATTTCCTTACTGTTTTGTATCTTACATAATTCATTTTGGATTCATCAGCATACTCTTCATATTTACTGTATTTCGGTAAATAGTTATACTGCTTATTGGTAATCAAGGAGAAAAAGGATAGACAAGGAAAACTGATAGATAGTTAATCATTATAAATATTTAATGGCATGCATCTTATAGGGACATAATAATCTAAGGTTTATTGATTGGTGGTTAAGTTTAAGGATAAGTTTTTGAGGTCACTAATTCACCCCTCCCCCTCTCAGTTATTACTAACAATTGGTATCAAAGCTTGTGTGCTTAGAAGGAAGGTTTCAAGACCTAGGCCAAAGATCACAAGATGAATAGATGAGATGTGCCCAAGTTGAACAAAGATAATGTTACTTCATGGTAGACCAGAATAAGACTCCACTTATCAGGTATTGGTAATGATGTTACTCAATTCTTAGAAACTAAATATGTGTTTCCCATAGGAGCACCAACAATTGAAAAAATGAGAGAGAAGCATGAGCATAATGGCATGATGATAGAGCTTGCTTCCTCACTCTCTGATGCTGAATTTGAAGATGTCAAAGAATGCAAAACTACAAAGTAGATGTGGGACAAATTGAAGCTTGTACACGGTGGTGACAAGAATGTTTTGAGAGCCAAGGAAGAAAGCCTTAGAGGAAAGTTTGATGATCTCAAAATGAAAGAAGGATAAAATATCACTCAGTACAGCACAAGAATTAAAGAAGTAGTCAATGCTATGTGAGGAGTTGGAGGTGTACTGGAAGAAGATACAGTGGTAAGTAAAATTATAAGAACCTTACTACCTATTTATGTTATTAGAGTATCTGTCATTCAAGAAATGAGAGTAGTAGAAAATATAAATGTTAGTCTAGACAGTTTAATTGGAAGACCGATTTCATTTGAGATGAATAACTTCAATAATAGTGTCTTACCAAACATAGAGTCTA
Organism: Thuja plicata; assembly: GCA_018584345.1. Taxonomy (NCBI): domain Eukaryota; kingdom Viridiplantae; phylum Streptophyta; class Pinopsida; order Cupressales; family Cupressaceae; genus Thuja; species Thuja plicata. The sequence goes on along the minus strand of MU224596.1, from coordinate 2,059,518 downwards.
CATTCAAAACTTCTATGAGAATAAGTAAATCAAGTCACAAAAGCACTATGATAAAAGATAGTGATAGTGAAAATGAAGAAGATGATCTTGATGAAATTGAAGCACTTATGGCTAGAAGAATGCAGAGAGGCAAAGGTAAATTTCCACTTGTTTGTTTTAATTGCAAAGAGATTGGACACTTTTCTGCAAGATGTACTAACAGAAGAAATGATGATAGAAGTAATGATAGATCTTTTGAGAAGAAGTCTGACAGAGGTGATTACAGAAGCTACTGACAATCAGAAAGGAGATACCCAAGACTATAAAGACAAAGGAAAGAAGGTCAGCTACCTAGTAAAATGCAAGGATGATGATATTGACACCGAATCTAATGAAGACATCAAGATGGTGTTTGTGGCTATAAAGGATGATTCAGATGATGATGAAGATAGGTATGTAGAAATAGCTCTGATATCTAAAATTAGCAAAAATGATATTTGGATCAGAGATAGTGGCTACACTCATTGTATGACCAATGATAAGCAAAAGTTTGAGACTTTTGAATACTACAAGGGTGGATCAGTAAGAATGAGAAATGACACACCTTGTCCAGTTGAAGGTAGAGGAACAATAATATTGAATAACCAGATAAAGTGTGAGAATGCTTATTGGGTAAATGGATTGAATTATAATCTTTTGAGTGTTTCTGAGTTGAATAATTCAGGTCATAAAGTAGCATTTGAAAATAAAAAGGCAAAGATCTTCAACAAATCTGGAAATCTGATTGGTACCGGTGAGCAAACAAAAGGTAACTTATTCTATTTGAATGATACTGATTCCACTTGTTTGATTGCTACAAATGAAGACATATGGTTATGGCACAAAATACTGTGTCATGTGAACTTTGACAACATGATAAAAATTAGCAAAAAGAGAAATGTCAGAGGCTTACCAACAATGACCAAGCCTGACAACATCATGTGTAAAAACTATCAAAAAGGTAAAATGACAAAGTCTAGTTTCAAAAGAAAAACCCATACATCTGATGCAATTCTAGAATTAGCCGATACTAATTTATGTGGACCCATGAGGACAAAGAGTTATTATGGACATAGATATTTTATTCTATTTGTTGATGATTACTCTAGAATAATGACAGTTATGTTTCTAAAAGATAAATTAGAAGCATTTAGGATGTTTAAATGGTATAAGGCTATGGTAGAGAAACAAATTGGTAAGGATCTAAAATGTTTGAGATCAGATAGGGGAGGTGAATTTATATCATATGAATTCACTAACTTTTGTAATGAGCATGGTATAAAAAGACAAGTTTATGCACCAAGAATGCCACAACAAAATGGGATTGCTAAGAGAAGGAACATATCAATACTTGATTGTGCAAGAACACTGATGATAAAAAAAGGCATCACCCAAATATTCTGGAGGGAAGCTATCAATACTACTGTTTACACACTGAACAAAGTACAATTAAAGAAAGACACCAAGAAGACACCTTATGAGCTATGGTATGGATACACCCCCAATGTAAGTTATTTCAAAATTTTTGGAAGTCAATGTTGTATCTTAAAAGATGATAGAAATGGAAAACTTGACTCTAAGAGTGATGAAGGAATTTTTCTAGGGTATTCTACCAAGAGCAAGGCTTACAAATGTCTAAATAAAGCCTCTAACAAAATTATTGAAAATGCAAATGTAAAGATAGATGAATTTATAGAAAAGAATGAACAAGAAAGCACTAAAGAACCAGAGGACTACAATAAGTTCACTTACAAAAAGGAACTTGACACTCTACCCTACCAATAATGTAGATCCCTTGAGGTACAATTCATTTCACCCGAGCATCAGGCTACTTATACCGATGATTAGGATAATGATCAAAATGATGTGCAAGGTGATGAAGAACAGAATGAAGATCAAAATAATGATCAATTTGATAGACAAAGAACTATACCTATACTTGTAAGATATGTAAGAAGGAACCATCCAGAGGTCCAGATCATTAGAGATAAGAAAGCTGGCACAAGAACAAGAAGTAAGTCTTTAAACTCAAATTGTTTAATTTGTGAGTTTGAGCCAAAATCTGTCAACGTTGTACTAGACAATGAGGAATAGATAAGTGCAATGAATGATGAGATTGAGAAGATTGAGAAAAACAAAATATGGTCACTTGTGCCAAGACCAGATGACAAGAATGTCATTGGTACAAAATGGATATTCAAAAATAAGCTGAATGAGAATGGATAAGTCACAAGGAACAAAGCAAGTCTAGTATGCAAAGGGTATGCACAAGAGGAAGGTATAGAATATAGAGAGACATTTGAACCCATTACTAGGCTAGAAGGAGTAAGAATACTACTTTCTTATGCTGCATTTAAAGGATTCAAGGTATACCAGATGGATGTCAAGTTAGCATTCCTAAATGGAATACTTGAAGTAGAAGTATACATTGAAATACTAGAAGGGTTTCTTGATCCAGACAAGAGGGACATGGTATGTAGACTTCACAAAGCCTTGTATGGATTGAAACAAGCTCCAAGAGCCTGGTATGAATGACTTCATTCCTATCTAATAAGTATTGGATTTGTAAGGACTAGTGAAAATAGTAATCTTTATTTAAAAGAAGATATTGATGCTAACACCTTGATTTCTGAAATATTTGTTGATGACATCATATTTGGAGGCAATGATATGCTATGCAAATCATTTTATAGTGAGACAAGAAAAGAGTTTGAGATGTCTATGTTTGGTGAGATCAAGTTCTTTCTTGGTCTATAGATCATTCAACAAAGTGAAGGAATTCACATTACACAGTCCAAGTACATCAAAGAGGTCCTGGAAATTTTCAAGATGGAAGAATCCAAACTAGTTGGAACACCGATGGCTATTGGCTGTAAGTTGACAAAGGAGGACAAGACAACAAAGGTAAATCATACTTTGTATAGATCAATAATAGGAAAACTCATGTATGTTGTACACACTAGACCAGATATTGCACATGCAGTAGGAATTGTTGCTAGAGTTTCTGCTAACCCTAGGGAATCACATATGACTGTTGTGAAAAGAATTCTAAGATATCTGAAGACTATTGAGGAATTCAACTTATGGTATAGAAGAGAAGGAAAATTTGAACTTAAGGTGTTTACCGATGTTGATTGGGCAGAGAATATTGATGACTGGAAGAGCACAACTAGAGGAGCATTCTTTATGGGTGACAGACTTGTCACATGGATTAGCAAGAAGAAAGGATGCATCTCTCAGTCTACTATAGAAGCAGAGTATGTTGACGTTGCTGCAAATTGCTCAAATATTAAATGGATCAAACCATTGTTGGAAGGTATGCATATGAAGATCTTAGAACCAGTGATTATCCATTGTGATAACACTAGTGCATTAAACATTTCCAGGAATCTAGTCATGCATGAAAAAACTAAACACATTGCCATTAAGTATCATTACTTAAGAGAACAAGTTCAAGAAAAAAATGTGATACTTGAGTATGTGCAATCCAAATAATAATTAGCTGATATCTTCACCAAGCCACTTCCCAAGGATACATTTGAGTACCTGAGAAAGAGACTAGGGGTGAAACCCTTGTTTACTAGTCAATAAAATGACTGAAGGTTGCATCAGTCTACATATTATTAGAATATCATTCATGTTGATGCAAGCAATGAGATGAACTTAAAAGCTACATCTATATACAGACAGGTATATATCAAAATTGAGCACCAGAGATTATTGTTGTATTGCTGATAGATAAGGGAAATTCAAGGAATATATTATGGATAGAAAATGATTATTTGACATGAATGTATGATATTTGTAAAATATTTTTTTGGCATTGGTGTCAAAGGGAGAGAGATTATCCATATTATCACATTCTTCTGAGAAAGACTATCCATTATCAGATTACTCCAATAGGGAGAGATAATATCCTAAAGGAAAGAAAGTTGTATGAAAGATTATACAAAGGGAGAATTGATGAAAAGAGAAAAAACATCAGAATAGGAGAACAGTCAGAGGAAAAGGAATCAACACATCAAAAGAAAAGAGAACTGGAGGAATCAAATCTAAGCTAAAACAGAGCTTACCGAAGTTTAGACACTTGTCAGTTTACAAAAGGGAGAGATTGGTAGTTTGATGAATCTCTACAGTTGTATTTCATATTGTATTATAAATAGTATAGTGTGATAATATAAGTTTGTTTCCATCAATTCCAAAGGGAGAGATTGATGACATGTAACTAATTGAATGCTTGATAAAGTTAAGTTGAAGATAATGCAAGGCATTAAATTAGTTAATAGTTTGTATTTTCATTGATGTCAACTTGATATCATCTATACGGTCATGTACATAATTCCAAAGAATTCAGAGAATCAATGGAACAAAGGTTATACTTTTAGCAATGCATAAAAGTCAAGTACTCCCTAAGTGACAGACAAAATCGACAGAGTGCACACAATCGCTAAAGGCAAAGAAGAAAAGTCATAGTGATACTTGATGAGCAGAAGACAGAGTTTCCAGATGAGAAAAAATCCAATGATACCCGATGGATGGAGATCCCAAAGCTAAATAGAGTCACACCGAAGGAACTGACAGTTGTAACCGATGACTAATTGAAGAGTTGACTGACGGAATAAAGATTTCAGAAAATGACAAAATATCTAGCTGGTAAGAGCTAAAGATAGACTTAACTGGTTTTTCTCTTTGTTTTATTCGACCAGAGTTAAGTAATTGATTTAAAGCTGATTTATACAGTTGGCATGAAGATAACTACGAGACAAATCAAGAGTTATGATTTAAATCAAATTGGTTGGATTTTTTTTTACGCCAAGAATCAAGAATCAAGAATCAAGAAACAATGAATATCATGTCTATATAAGAGACAAGCTTAATTCATTTCCATATCACATGAAAAGGGGATTAAGGGGAGTGAATAGAAAGAGGATGCTAGAAAGAAACTGATGAAGAACAACTTCATGCAGTACTGATCAATCAAGTTGAAGGAGAGCTAAGTAATTTTGTAGACATTGATGAATAGTGAACACAACATCACAGAGTAGAAAGTATGGAGCACAAAAGAATTGAATTGATACATTGATTAGAGAGGTAATATACTTAAATAGATCTAAAAATCTGCAATTCAAGTTGCATTAGAAACAAGACATTTTATTTTAGTTTAACCATTGAAGCATCAAGTCTCTTAACAGAGCAGAACTTAACAGTCTTCTATGTATTGAGGTACATCCCAAGGAGTGCCAAAAAGGTTGATTCATGAAAGTAGCATTGGTTATGCCCGATGCCTATTGACAGTCTAAGAGAGAGGCTGATTCAAGGATGGTAGCATTAGATGCCTGATACTAAGTGACAACTTATATGTGTAAAATGCTCTAACAAGGTCACACCGAATAGTGTGTTTGTAACCTTTAATAGGGTTGGCTCCTAAGAGGGCTCACTTAAAAAGACTGAAAATTTGGGGTACCGGTCCCAGTGGTTTTTTCCCTTAACATGGTTTCCACATTAAAATCCATGTGTTATATGTGTGTATAATATATTTACTTACTATTTTGTATCTTACATAATTCATTTTGGATTCATCGGTATACTCTACATATTTACTGTATTTTAGTAAATAGTTATATTGCTTATCGTTAATCAAGGAGAATAAGGATAGAAAAGGAAAACTGACAGATAATCATTATAAGTATTTAATGGCATGCATCTTATAGGGACATAATAATCTAAGGTTTATTGATCGGTGGTTATGTTTAAGGATAAGTTTTTGAGGCCACTAATTCACCCCCCCTCTCAATTATTACTAACAATAGTATATCTAATATTATTGGATATCCGATATTATTGTATCTCTGATAGCTCTCACCCAAATACAACATTTTGATTTCAAACCTCTTTTCAATGTTATGATTTTATATTTTTAGTTTATATATTACAAATTTGTTTTTTTTAAATATTAATATTAGTTAGATGGTAATAGCATTAGTATTCTATTATATAAATTAGTATTTTATTATTATTTATTAATATTTATATTAGAATAATAATACCTAGGAGAGAGAGAGAGAGAGAGAGATAATATTAATATAATATTAATATTAATGTAATATTAATATTGTTAAAATATATTAGTATTGTAAAGTAAAATAAACATTCAAAATAGGATGAAAATGAAAACGTTCAAGCCAAATTTTGGCAGGAGATATAGGATATCTGATAATATCAAATGTCCTATAATATCGGATATCCGATATACTTTATTGGTATCCAAAATAAAATTTTGATTCTCTAGAGATCAGTTGTGAAGGACCAAAAAACACTTTTTTGACCCTTTTTGTTGGAATCTCTATATTATCAAAGGTTTCATCACCTTTTCCGTTGCACCATGGGGAGTAGTAGTCGTCAAAAGCATAAACGAAAGAGGAAGCTCACAAATTACGAGATTGAAGTGTATAGAGAAATGGATAGGGTTTCCCATCAGAATAAGAGACAAGGTATGTTAAATTTTAATAAATATGTGGGCATAGGCACACCCTTAAATGCAGTTTCAAGTGAAGAAGAACATGAATTTGAAATGATTTATTACAATAATATTGAAAATGAAAATGTAGGGATTGAAGATGAAAATGTAGGTTTTGAAAATGAACATGTGGATGTGGACAATGGAAGTGTGGACATTGACAATAAAAATCCACTATCCAATATGAAGGAATTGACAATGATAATGGTGCACAAGAATTGAATCAGCATTACACATCTCCAAATTATATGAGAAAAGAAGTCCCTTGTGAGGAAGAAAGACAAACTTCAAATTTGAGACCTTCAAGAACAACAAAATGGCTACTTAAAATAGATGAGAACATAATGAGCAATTTTGATGGCTAGTGATCAGAAAGAACCGTTCGGTTGTGGGTTTCAAAAAATTTTGAACAATTTTTAAGCCATGAGACATTGGTTGAGCAATGTCAATTGTTTGTGTAGTTGGTAAAGATGCATAAGCTGAGACCTATTCTAGCCAAATTGAAGATTAGTGTGGACAAGAAAAAGGAGAGGAATGCTATTATTGTGAGAAATCATTTTAGTGCTCTCAATTCCATTTGGAAGACTACCATGGAAAAAGACAAGAGAACCACTAAGAGGGTTATTACAAAATCCTTAGTAAGTCATCATTTGTGAAAGGCTTGTTTGATGAGACAAACTTGTGTTGACTTGAACCTAAATCGTAAAAATTTGGATAGAGCACTTGGAAGAAGAAAAAGACTTGATGATCCTCTTCAAAATGATACATGGGCTCATGGTGGGAGACTTCCACATTGTGATAAGAAGCTTACTGATGATGTGAAGGATACAATTAAACTATTTTGGAAATCTAACTCAAGAGTGTCACCAGATGTGAAGGATTTCTTGTAGTTGAGAATTGGAATTCGAGACCGCACCCCGCATCCAAAACATTATTTGGAGGTGAGTCAAACAATGTTGTTCAAAAAAATTTGTGAGACACATCCAACATTGCTAATATCACAAAGATCATTTGAAGCATTGAAGCCTTTTTTTGTGTGCCTCGTAATATTCAAAACACTTGTTGTTGTAAATATCATGTGGAGTTTTCAATGCATCATGAATTGTTAAGATCCATTCATTTTACTTTGCATACTACTGAAATGTTGGAGGACTGTGGTGCAAGTTCTCTTCCAAAATCATGAACAGACTTGCTAGATTATTTTTAGGTCCTAGATATGATGGATGTTTCATTTATAGACAAGATTGCTTAAATGACAAGTGCTTAGAGTGTGGTGGGCTAGTGAAGTTTGTTTCATGTTTTCAAGAGGGATGCAAACATGATTTTGGAAAGACAATTGTCCAAAAAAAGGTATATGAAAATGTTAAATATACATTGAAAAGTGGAGGTGAAGGTTCTAGATGTGAGTTGGTTACAAAATAATTCAATGTAACTGATTTTATTTTAGATTTTAGGAAGAATATTTTTTAAAAGTATGCAAGGCATAGTCATAGGACTTAGTGGGTGGATCAACAATTCAGGATTTGTAAGGACACTTTCTTGATTGGCACTATTATATCGGTCATTGAATTTGTAGAGAAATATACATTGCAACCCCAAAATGAGTTTCAATCTCAATATTACAATTATATTTAGTTTTTTATTTTTGTGCACATAACATATAGACATTCCCTTAATAGTACAGAAGACGACAGGAAAATAATCTAAGAATACCATTTTTACATGAGCAATGATATATCTCACTCTCACAAGTATGACCAACATTGCTTTGAGAACTATTTTTAGTGAGTGCGGTAAAATGTTATTTCTATGGATAGACATCTCATTTGGTCAGATAATTGCACAGGTCAATTAAAAAATGCTCATATGTTTTATTGGTTATATAGAATGCATGTAGAGAGAGGAGTACCTCATATTTGGAGTTTTTTTGAGGCTGGTCATAGAAAAGGGGAGCACGATGGAGCAAGTTCATGTGTAAAGAAAGCTCTAGTTAACGAGAAATTGAGGATTTCAGGTGCAGAACTCCTTGATTCTCATTCTATTTTTGATTGGTGTACTTCAACATTGTCATAGGGGAGGACTCTTGATTCAGCGGTGCACAGATTATTTTGGTTGGTTGAGTTGGGCATAATTGGAGATAGGTGGGATTGTCAAACCGTAAAATATTCTTCAAAAGTTCATTCATTTTGAAGCTTAGATGCTAGTACATGGACCATTTGGACACGACAGTTGGCTTGTTTTTGTCTGAGGTGTCTTTAGTGTGATTGGGATCAATTTTGAGTAAAGTGAGTGGGTCAATATATGGGTTCCACATTACCTAACTCCTTTATCTATCACACTCTTTGTAATAAATGATAACATGGATTATTCACTTGAATAAGACCATCTTTCAGATCTTCTACAACCAGGACATGTTTTTGCATTTGTTTCACCACAGGGGAATGATGAGAGATCAGATTACTAGTTAGCACATTGTGTATGAGGAAAGCAGAAACTTGCACAACTGATGAAAGATGATTATATGTTCACATATCTAACATGATCACATTTTGTTTCCAAAACATGTTTGGGCACATACATGATTATAAATAATGGTACTCCTATGTTTGAAGACAACGAGAAGCACAAAACCATTCTTATGTATTCACACCTTGTTATAGCAGCCAATGTTAAGTTGTTGAAACATGAAGGAAAAAAAAAGACAAAGGAACTTTGGGCTATTAGTACTTCTGATCATGAAGCAATATTGAATACCCTCAAGTAGAGAGATGACCCTTTATGCACACTTTAGTAGGTAAGTGCAACTCATTGTATGGTTTTCCATGTTCATTACGATTATGTTTAATACATGTTCATTATAGTTTTCTAATTTATTTGTTTGAGCCAATCAACTTGGTTTTGTATGTGGATTGTAAGTCGAGTTGGATAAATATATGATAGATATAGGATATTGAGGTGTGCATTTGATTAGCCCAGATCTTTTATGATGGTACAATTCACTATGCATTGGCTAGTCATATTCTCTAATTCATTTAGTTACTTATACATTCATAATATTTTTTACAACCTATAAAATTATTATTTTTTATTGTGCCTTCCAAATT
>MU224596.1:2027775-2049578 GCA_018584345.1 Thuja plicata | reverse complement strand
AAAAAAAAAGATAAACAACAAAAAATGGACTAAATAGAGACAGGACTGGGACCCAACCCGCTAACCCAGGAAAAAATAGAAAACAAGAGTAAAAAGCCAGAAACCAGCAAGACTCTCCAATTGCCAAAAGCCAAAAGTTGAAACACCAAAAAACAAGGGAACACCAGGGCTAAGAAAAATCTAGGAGAGTGCCCTCAACTTCCTTCTTTGCTTCAGAGACCTTTTTGAGGACCACGTTGAAATTTGACAGCTCCAAAATCCTATCTTGAATTTTACTCTTCCTGGTTGAATGTGTGCGCTTTCTTGGACCATCATATTCATTGTCATCTTTATCTTCATCGATATTCATAGTGGGGGATTGCATCTCAGATTCCATGGATTTAAAACACTCCATAGTAGTACCCATGAAGACATTATTGTCCTTCATATTTTTTTTCATAGTATTCTGCAGAGTGTCCAGTCTCTCATGCAGAGACTTCAGATTTTTCCCATCCTCCTTGTTCTTATTGCCATCATCCCCTGCTGACCCAGAATTAATAAGATCAACATGAGAAGATAGAGCTCTGAAGTTCAGATGAAGACTTTTTATTTCCTTAAATACCCATTTCATCAGTTGAAATGGGTACAAGGACATAGCTTTTGCAGTTTGAAGAACCCCAAATGGGGGGCTCGATTTTGTCATCCATGTCCTCCTTGAGAATATCGAGGTTCCTCTCTTGCATATCCATTAGTCTGGAGAAACAAATGTTCTTAGAAGAAGCAAGGATATGGTCCTTTTCAACATTGTTTTTCCCTAGAGTATCTTCCACTTTATTTTCCAACTACACCTCCATAAGAACCTTGAGCTTTCAAGAAATGGGGATGTCATGCTCTTCCAAAATCATGTAATTTACCAAAATAGATACTTTTTGACCACCCACATCCTCCACAACAACCTCAAACATTTTACCATTTTCCTTAACACTCTGGGTAGCCTTATTTTTAACCTCTTCATCATCAGAGGCACTCACTGAAAAAAAGAGACCCTTTACTCTTGTCATAAGACTAGGAGTGGGGAATGTAGTCAGTCTCATCATAACCTTTAGCACTCATAGCATCTGAGTCTGTGTCCATTCCCTTATTTTTCTCAAATTTCAGCTTTTTAACAGTTGGTTCTGCCTTACCATCTCCAACACGGTGTCATTTTTTGGCTTTTGAAGAGCCCAAGTCTCTCAGGGAAATAATAAGAGGACTGGAGGCCACAACTTTTTAAACATGTTCAAAAATCAAGAGAATCAAACCCTCATGTAGAATGGGCTTACTATCCTTGTTCCTGTGGTCAGTAATGCTATGACAGAGCGATTGCAAAAAGTAGAAGGGAAATGAAATTCTCACCTTATGTCAAAAATGACATAATAGCACAAAGTGATATGAATGGGACCTTTTGTATCTCCCATCCAAAGATACATACTCCATGATCACCATAAGAAATTTGGCCCAGAAATATTTAATGGAGCTAACATCATAACACCCTCTAGAGTCTTTCACTAGGCTATCTTCTTCCACTCTGTCCTTAGGGAAATTCTTAATAGCCTTCTGGGATATCTTTTTGTCTCTATAAAATTTCATGCCTTTTGTATTTATGCCCATAACCTCAACTATCAAATCTTTAGTGATCTTAATGGCCATGCCTCCGATCACTACAGTCCCCTCCTTCCAAATTTCCATAAAAATAATTTGTGATAGCATCTTTGGAGCCATAAAGGAACTCCATATAGTTAGTGAGGCCTCATGTGTTAAGTTTATCGCAGACCTCTGTTTGAGCTTTCTATTTGTTACAATTTTTTGGCTCCTTTCTATTTAACCTACCCCCCATGATACCTTGAAAAATACTAACAATGAAAAAAGAAAAGTAGAGAAAAAGAAGAAATGCCAAGATCAAATTTTGAAAACAACTAAAGAATGCATGTCTACATTTAACATTTTTGGGAAAGACACACCTTTCCGTAATCCTATTGCCAGCAATTTCATGTAGGAGAACCAAGTTAAAAGGTAGGAGCCATGGAGTGCACTAGGGTCACTGATGGACCCTTGGAAGGATTTGGAGAAAATATGGCCTTCAAGGGTCGTTGGATTATGTATTAGACCAATAATGGTCATTTAATTATGTTTGGATAACATATTGATCATTTTGTAGTTAACTCATGGATGTAAGCCTTAATGGCATCAATAAGCCTAAAAGGTACCTAGGGGTCACTAGGAATGGGTATTGTATATATCCTAGGATGGTGGATGATGAAAATGACCTATAAGGGTCTATAATTTGATGTAATAAGGCTATTAAAGCCACTAAATGTTGTTAAAAGCACTTGAAGTGTAATAATTTGTAAATTGCCTATATTGGCAATATAAGCCAAATAGGGCTTAATTGGAGTTATTTGGGGTTATTAGGAGTAATATTTTTCTAAAGGTTGACATTAAACCTTTTAGAAGAATTTAGAGGAGCTTTGGATGATGTGTTGTTGAGTTGACAACTTTTGTTGTCAACTTGACAATACATTTCTTGCTTATATTAGTGACAGTCGGTTAGGAATTGTTATTAGAAAGTTAGTAGGAAGTTAGAGTCATTATTTTGATTGTTTAGGGTCTATTTGTATTGAATCTACATGAGTGGATGAACTGGTGGTCGAATGGAGAGAGTTGGGGGTCAAAGGGAAGCATTGTAATGAAGTACAAATCAATAAACTTTAATCTCTGCAAACTGTCTACTTGCCACTCGTGAAGATACAGTTTGGTCGCTGTATTATTAAACATTTTATTTCAAATATATATTAAGAGGGAATGTATTATTTTGATAGTGTTCTAAGTATCAGTTCATTCTATGCAAATATTTTATTTTTCTAAATTTTTAAAGCCTTGAATCTCAGTCTTATTATTGACTGTTTTAGATAGTTTTGGGTGTGAAATCAATAATTTGGATTGGAGTTTCAATGAGCCCATAGGATCTCCCACTTTCGATAGTTGTTGTGTCTTTTGGGAGAGGCCTTCCTAAGTACATTATGTTCCATTAGTTCTTTACTTGCAGGAATAATCCAATGATGGAAGATAGAGGTCTCTAATGGAGCAAAGTGTTGATTGGGGGTTGCATGGTGGTTGGACAAGTCAAGGTCTGAGAGTTCTATCCACATGAGGGATACATTTTATTCCATGGAATGTCATAATATGTTCATATAATGGTGTTGGATCCACTAGAAGGGTTTGGAGGTGAGTGGAAGTGTCTGGTTGAGAAAGCCCTAGGGTAGACTACCTAAAAATGAGGGTTTGATAAAAGGGAGTATAGATGAGCATTTCTGATCAAATAAAGTTGAAAATATTGTGTTTTGGAAGGTCTAGGAAGACTATTTCAATTCCTTGACTCCTGGAGATGAGAAAGGATAGGATTTGGTTCTTTAAGCAAGGGCTAATTAGGCCTTGGAGAAAGGATAGAAGGCGATGAAAGTGTTCACCAATCAAAGGGTGGAGATATGAGCTTGACATTTGTTTAATAACTCCAAAAAGGTTATTAGAAAATTTAAACATCTTGTTAGGTTTTTTTGAGAGTTTGTGAGTTATTTGTAGATTATTGTCTAGGAAGGGCTACTAGACAAGCCTAGAAGGGCTATTGGAAGAGATTTGTGGAAGATAAGTTAACCAAACTTGGCGGGTTGATGAAACATGGTGTTGGGAACAAGGTGAGTGGTCTAGTTGGAGATTTGGCATGGTAGAGGGACTAGGTGCACTAGGTGGCCTAGGATGGAGTTGGTGCAAGGGGAGATTGGAACAAGGAAAAGTGATAATTAATTCATGAGAATGGTTGTGGTAGTGATTTACAAATTCAAAGAACTCTGCTAGATCCTTTAGTGAGGTTGACTCCTTCAGTGGATTCCAAGTTGTTTGTAGAATCCTCAAGTTGAGTTAGTCTCCTTAGGGTGATAGTGGAGGGATTTAAATCAAGTGGTATCAAAGCCCAGTAAAAGGTCTAGGTTTTGAGTGAAGAAGATCTGATATTTTGAAGACCTAGAGTCCTTTGTTGATGCTTGGAGTTGAATCATCCTCTAGGAGTGTTCCAAAGTGGTGAATCTATGTTGGATAGATCTTGGATTCAAGCAGAGTTCAGAGGTTGTTGATTGCATGGAGATTTAATAACAGGTACAATGGTCATCATGGAAGAAAATGAGGATGCAAGGTGCATTCAGAGGTCATCCATATTCACGACACAATTTAGATGAAGGGGTAAGGTATGCAAGGTTGTTGTTTCTAGTGATTCTCTTACCAATATTGTTTCAGATGAAATGCTTGACAAGTTGAATATAGAGAGGATAGCACATAGTACACCTTATAGAGTGTATGGAATGAATAATGATCAGTGGATTGATGTCAAAGATCAAGCATATATTTCTTTCAGTATTGGTTCTTATGTTAATACTATTCTATGTGATGTTATGCCTTTGAGTGATTGTCATGTAATCTTGGGTAGAGTATGGTAAGTTAATATTAAGGCCTTGTATGATGGAAGAGAAAATACATATGTTATTAATAAGAGTGGAAAAAATTTTGTGATGAGTTAACTGCAGGATGATAAGGAAACATGGGGAATGTTAAGGATATGGTTGATGGGAAGAAGAGAGTTCCTAAGGTGTAAGGAACATGAAGACATTGAGAAAATGCAGACTTGCTTGAGAAAGAGTGATAGTGCTTTGGAGAATGAAGCCATCAAGAATGAAGATAAGGTATGTTGTCCATCTAGAGGAAAAGAAGAAAGGTTTCAACATATAGGTTGTAAGGAGGAGAGTTAATCTCATGGTAAAGGGGTTCAAGGATGCAGGAAAAAGGTAAAGAATGAGGTTGTTGATGCAGACAAAGAGGAAGAAAGCTTGATGAAGAAGGAATGATACGAGTTGGTACTATTTTATGTCCATTGAAGATTAGGAAAAAAAAATTCAAAAGGACAATCATGGAGGAGAGCGACAATCTAGTCACCAAGGGAATGGTGAGAGGCCAAGAAAGAGGGAAAAATGATTATGGGAAGTTGTAGACAATGGTAGAGGTGTCCAAGCATGGAAAATCTATAGATGAGGACAACATGAGAATGAAGGGTCATGAGAAAACTAATCCAAGCATGTGCACGGGGTTAGCATATATTAATGTCAAGGTATTACATTGTTTTTGGATACTAAGTCTGATTTTGTTGTAGGTGTATCCTACTATGGTATAGATTTCTAGCATGGTGGAGTTGAAAAGGTTATGCGAAAGCCACTTAATGGAAGGGATATGTTATGTCTTTTTATTTTTAATGATTTGGTGACTAGATCCAAAGAATAAGAAGAAGAAAAGAAGGTGTAAAAGGAAGGTATAGGGTATACACTTCCAACAGATATATGAGCACATGGATAATCAGTGTGGCTAGCAAGAGAACAACATGGATAAGTATGGCAATGAAGAAGGTATAGTCACAAGGCATTCAAGAAGACAAGAAAGCATGGAGCATCCAAGAACTAAGTACAATTGTGAAAGAGAAATGAAAGGACATGGAGATTCAAATGGTCCATTTTTTTTGGTAGGACATTCCAAGAAAACTTGGAACAATTTCAAAAGTGGGGAGTATGGTGCAGGAGCACCAAGGTCAAAGGTAGGATCCATGAAGTGCAAAAGGGTCACTAATGGACCCTTGGGAGGAGTTGAAGACAATATGACCAAAAAGGGTCATTTGATTATGTATTATACCAATAATGGTCATGTAATTATGTTTGGATCACATATTGATCATTTTGTAATTAACTCATGGATGTAAGCCTTAATGGCATCAATAAGCATAAAAGGTACCTAGGGGTCACTAGGAAGGGTTATGTATTGATCCTAGGTTGAGGGATGATGGAAATGACCTATTAGGGTCTATAATGAAGTAATAAGGCTATTAAAGCCACTAAATCATGTTAAACGCACTTGAAGTACAATAATTTGTAAATTTCCTATATTGGCAATATAAGCCAAATAGGGCTTAATTGGAGTTAGTTGGGGTTAGTAGGAGTCATAGGTTTCTAAAGGTTGACATTAAAACTTTTAGAAGACTTTAGAGGATCTTTGGATGATGTGTTGTCAAGTTGACAACAAAGACAACTTTTGTTGTCAACTTGACAACAAATTTCTTGCTTATGTTAGTGACAATCGGTTAGGAACTGTTATTAGACAGTTAGTAGGCAGTTAGAGTCAGATTTTTGATGGTTAAGGGTCTATTTGTATTGAATCCATGTGATTGGATGAAGTGGTGGTTGAATGGGGAGAGTTGGGGGTCGAAGGGAAGCATTGTAATGAAGTACAAATCAATAAACGATAATCTTTGTAAACTATCTACTTGCCACCTGGGAAGATACAGTCTGGTCTCTGTATTGTTAAACATTTTATTTAAATGATATATTAAAAGGGAATGTAATATTTTGATAGTTTTCTAAGTGTCAGTTCATTCTATGTAAATATTTTATTGTTTGTGAAGTTTTAAAGCCAAGAATCTGAGTCTTATTGTTGACTATTTTAGACAGTTTTGGGTGTGAAATCTGTAATTTGGATTGGAGTTTCAATGAGAACATAGGATCTCCTAGTTTTTGTAGTTTTTGTGTCTTATGGGATAGGAATACCTCTATACATTATGTTCCATTATTTTTTTACTTTCGTGAATAAGCCGATGATGGAAGATACAGGTCTCTAATGGAGAGAAAGTGTTGATTGGGGGTTGCATGGTGGTTGGACAAGTCAAATTCTGAGAGCTATAGCCACATGAGGGATAATTTTTATGGTATGTAATGTCATAATATGTTCATATGATGGTGTTGGATCCACTCGAAGGGTCTGGAGGTGAGTGGAAGTGCCTAGTTGAGAAAGCCCCAAGGTAGAGTACCTAAAAAGGAGGGTTTGATAAATGGGATTATAGATGAGAATTTATTATCAAATAAAGTTGAAAATATTGTGTTTTGGAAGGTCTAGGAAGACTATTTCAAGTATTTGACTCCATGATATGAGTAGGGATAGGAGTTTCTTCTTTAAGAAAGGGCTAATTATGCCTTGGAGAAATGATAGAAGGTGATGAAAGTTCTCACCAATAAAAGGGTAGAGATATGAGATTGACATATGTTTAATCAATAAAAAAAGGGTATTATAAAATGTAAACATATTTTTAGGTTGTTTGGAGAGTTTGTGGGCTATTTGCAGATTACTGTCTAGGAAGGGCTACTAGACAAGCATAGAAGGGCTATTGGAAGAGATTGGAGGAAGATGAGTTAACCAGACCTTGTGGGTTGATGAAACATGGTAGATAGACCATTATAAGATGATATATGGTGTAGCAAACAAGGTGAGAGCTCTAGTCTAATATTTGGCATGGTGGAGGCACTAGGTGCACTAGGTGGCCTAGGATGTAGTTGGTGCAAGGGGAGATTGGAACAAGGAAAAGTGATAGTCAATTCATGAGGATGGTTGTGGGAGTGATTTAAAAATTCAAAGACCTCTACTAGATCCTTGAGTGAGGTTTAATCCTTGAGTGGATTCCAAGTTGTTTGTAGAATCCTCAAGTTGAGCTAGTCTCCTTAAGGTGATAGTGGAGGGCTTTGCATCACAATTAATGAAAGCCGTAAAGTCATAATAGATTTTTTAGATTTTCCAAATCTTATTTTCTTCTATGAGTTAGATCATATGCCAAATTGGCTCTCACTTCAACCGTGAAATCAGTAATTCCATGCCAGGTCATGATACCCTCGACCTTAACTACAATGTTAGCCAGCTCATCCATAGTACAGTTGGCTTCCCTGAAGTTATGCAAAATGATTACATTGGAAAATAATTTAATAATTAAAGAAGCCTCATCAATAATCACCTTCATTGACCATGATGGCTTGATTTTCCCTTTAATGCAATTTAAGATATTCATTGAATCACCTTCGATCCAAACATTCAAGGGCATAGTTTCATTGAATAACTTTAGAGTTTGCAATAGGGCCATCACTTCCACCATGTGATTGGACTGGACCCCAATAGGGAAGGCCACAACCACAAGATAGTTTGCCTCATCATCATGGATAAGACCACCACAACTCATAGGGCTTGGGTTTCCCTTTGTAGCACCGTCAAAATTGGCTTTAATCAAGCCAAGTGGAGGGGAAAGCCAAATTGAATTCTCCCACCTAGAAGGAGACATAGCCATAGTGAAAGTCAAAAATCCATCTTTGAAATTCACCATACTACCACTAAACATATTACAATTCTCTCCGATCCTTCTTTTAATATTTTCCACTATGAGCACTAGAGGTAAAGCCTTATCACAAAATACTCTATCATTTCTTCCTCGTAAAATTTTCCAGATGATGTTAGGAGCTATAATATTCCATAGAGAACTTGCAACAGGAACAAAAAAATTTCTGCATTGCTTGAAATTTTTTTCTAGATTGTTCAATAACATCTAGTGAATATTCCAACTTTGCAAGTTAAGACACCAAACATCTCTGGAAAAACCATAATCAATAGCCAAGTGGAAAAATGACTCCTCCTATATACATAAGAAACATCTATTTGATAGGAACATTCCTCCATTTTGGAGGTTTTCAATGGTGAGGATCTTGTTCTACAAAACTATCCAAAAAATATGTTAATTTTTAGAATCCGCCTTTTATCCCAAACCTGACTCCAAAAAGGAAGAGGATCTGGGGATTTAATCAAGATTTGAGAATCTGAAGCCATAGAATAGAGACCTAAAAGAAGATTTACCCAAATCAACATATCCTCCTTTGAATTGTCCACTTTCTAGACATTCAAATCCAGCATGAGAGGTTTAAGCGAGAAATCAACTTCAGAAAGGTCAACCCAATTCTGATTTTGCCAATAATCTCAAACATACAAAACCAATCTAAGTTTACAAAAATTAATAATAGGTCAAAAGGAAGGAATGGAATTAAGAGGAAGATCTATTACCCAACAGTTATCCTAGAACAAGATTCTCCTGCCATTACCCAGAACCCACTTGGCTCCGTTGAAAGCCATTTCCTTAGCTTGCTGGATACTGCTCCAAATGAAAGAACCATGCACCTTCACATTAGACTTCATAAAATCTGACATGTGGAGAATGAGAAGAGATATTTTTTTTTAATAATTTCATTCTATTCTTTATTTTCACCATAGATGCACTAGCTTCTCTTAGCCAGAAGGGCCTGGTTAATGACCTTAAGTGGCCTTATCCCCAGACTTTCCCATTTCTTCGGAGTACAAACCTTGTCCCACGCCACTAGAACCAGTCTCTTTTTGTCTTCCACTGCAGACCAAAGGAAATTTCTTTGAATAGATTCTATCACTTTGGCAATTTTTCCTGGGATCCTGAATAAACTCATTGCATATATGGTGAGGCTCTATAAAGAATCCTTCAAAAGTTGGAGTTTACCGACTTGGGTAAGAAGATATCCCTTCCAACCAACTAATTTCCTATTAAATCTGTCCACAATACCCACCCAAAAAGACTCAGGGAGTTTCAACCCCAAAGGGAGGCCAAGACAGGAAGCAGGAAAAGAGCCAATATCACATCCCAAGATGCGAGAAATCTTGTTTTGCCTATCCACGGGAGTATCAATAAAGAACAGAGAGATTTTTTGCCAAGTGACAGTTAGTCCTGTGGTTGAAGAGTAGATAATAAGGGCCTTTTTAATCTTTCTAGATTCCTAGATAGAAGAAGACCCCATAATCACCATATCATTGATGAATTTCTCATGAGAACAAGGCCTCAAAGTAGAGGAGGGAATAAGGCCCTGAATGGAACCTTTAGAGGCCAGTTTATGAAAATAGTGACCAAGACCTTCCACCAAGATAACAAAGGGAATAGGGGATAGAGGATCCCTTTGATGGAGCCCTCAAGTGGGCTAAAATAATTAGGAAGAGGAACCATTAACAATGACAACAACCATTCAAGTTCTAATAAGCTGGGAAACAAGTTGCAACAATTTCTCATTGAAACCAAAGTATTGGAGAATCTTGATTAAAAATTCCCAGTCCACGTGGTCATAGGCCTTCGAGAGATCAAGCCTAAGTAGGAAACCATGATTAGAGGAAGAGTGGGTAGAGTGAATGACCTCATGAACCTTCATAATTGAATCCAAGATTTGCCTCCCTAGAACAAAGCCACTCTGCTAGGGTGAGATGATATGAGGAAGAATAGCCAGCAACCTAAGGGTAAGAACCTTAGAGAAACTTTTGTACACCAAATTACATAGGCTGATCAGTCAAAAAGAGTTAAAAGAATCAACCCTAGGGGATAAAGGTAGCATTAATCTCTTTAAGAAAGGTTCTGGGGCCAAATAATTCTTTAATAGCATGATAGATATCATTTCAAACAATATGCCAAAATTCATGAAAAAGGAATCCAGGGAATCTATCTTGACCTGGGGACTTGTCTCCCTCAAATGAGAAGGCAACTTTCTTGACTTCCTCAGAGGAAGGAATGGAATTAAAAATTTTTTTAGTAGTATCATCAACTAAAGAAGGGATAGAATCAAGGATTAAACCCTAATTTTCCAACAAAAGTGACTGATCTATGGAGAGAAGAGAAGAAAAAAAATCAACCATAGATAGAGAAATATCTTTATCATTGCTTACCACACCAGAGGCTACCCTAAGCTTAGAGATTCTGTTAGAGGCTCGATGTTTGAAAGGAGACAAATGGAATAACCTAGTGTTCTTATCTCTAGCCTTTAGCCACAATGATCTAGACCTTTGTCTCCAGTACACTTCCTCTTTAGATATGATGTTATGAGTCTTGGCCAAAAGCATTGACTCTTTCTCCTTTAGGTCCTGAGACAAACCTATCTACTGAATAGAATCCTAAATAGAGTCAAGTTCCTTTTGTAATTCCAACTTAACTTTGAAGATTTCCCCGAACACTTCCTTACTCCAAACTTTAATATTTTCTTTAATATGATGGAGTTTCTTAGACACCTGAAACATATCAATCCCACGAATGTCCACATTCCACCATTCCCAGATTCTCTGCTTTAATTCAACGTGGTCAATCCATATTATTTAAAATCTAAAAGGTATATTTCACTTCATTTTCTTTAATTAAGTAACATAGGTGAGGGAGGAGTGATCTGATCCAACCTTTGTAATAGAGGACAGCGAGCAACAACAGTTATTAAGCCAGTTACAAGAAATCAGGGCATGGTCTAGATGAACCTGAATAAGATCCTCTCCCACTCTCCTATTAGACCAAGTGAAATTATCACCTTAGTGATCAATATCAACAAGAGGTTGACGATTGACAAAATCTGTCAAATCAACTCTTCCCTCCAGTTGACTCAAACTATCGTTCCCTCCAAATTTCTCATCTTCTTTTAGAGGATAGTTGAAATCTCCCATAACCAGCAATGGAGAGTCACAGAAAGAAAATCTTTAATCTTCAACCATTTTCCTATAATTATCTCTACAAGATTTGGAATTAGGAGCATAAATGTTAGTAGTAACCCATTCAAAATCTGATTTGAGATGAGTAAATTTTATGCTCAAAATTAACATCATTTTCAAGAATAACAACTCTGATATTATTAAGATTCCAAAAATCAGCTATACCTCCCAAGGCTGCAATAGAACTAGATCCTACAACACCTCCATTTTTGAAAATTTTGATTTTTTCAACCTTAGCTTTAATCATTTTGGTTTCCTAAAGCATCATGATATCTTGTTTAAGATCTCTACCGAGGTTCCTCAACAAATCTTTCTTATAGGCTACATTGAGCCCCCTCATGTTCCATGATATGATCTTCATATCTTAACCCAAGTGAAAACATCCTGGATGGTCAATTGATTACCATCCGCAATATCCTTTTTATGTTCCCTTTCTCTGATTTCTTTCTTGGGGGTTCAACCTGGAGTTCAATTTTGGGAACCTGCGTCAACCTTCACATTTCAAATATTAGACCCTCCATTAGCCCTGCTCCTCATAACCACTCCCTTGGATCTTGGAGTGGTGAGAGATCTCTACTGTTTCTTTTTCTTCTTACCTAATTGAGTAGTATATGTAGCCCCATTCAAGTCTATATTATCTGGAGTAGCAAAGGATTCTTCATCACCACTACCAGATAGAGTATCCAGAGAAAAAGATGAAGCCTCCCCATCAGATTTTTCTAGGTCAAAAGAGGAAGAATCCACCCCAATAGCCACTCTATCTAGTTGAATGGAAAGGATGGAACCCTTTGACTTTGAACACCTGATCTATAGCCTGGATAGGAACCACAACCTCTACCAACACTTCTTTCATCAGTGAATCAGATATGTGTGTTATCGATTCTACTATTTCCCCTTCTTCAAGGTTTAGAGTCTCATTTGAATCTACAATGTCACCACTACCACCTTCCTGGTCACCCTTGTTAATACTAACTTCTTCTGTTGTTACTGACGCCTTCTTCTCCTTCCAAATTAGTTTGTCCTCCTTAGGAGGAATAGGATCTGGGACCACACTTTTGGGATCCTTCTACACTTTATTTGGAAAATTCCTTGCCCAATGACCCATTTTATGACACACAAAGCATGAAAAAGGGAGAGATTCAAATTCCACTTATTTCTTATAGATACCCAACTTGGAATTGATATTAATAACCGAAGGGAGGTTATCAACCTAACAAATATTGACACAAATTCTAGCAAAAACCAGACGGGTTTTAGCTTTAGTCAGAGTGTTGAAAGAGAGAAAATCTCCTCCAAAAGATGAGGCCAAGCCTTTATAGACCTCCTCATTCAATAATTCTAGAGGCAAATCAAGAAATTTAACCCAGATCGATGTTGCATTGAAAAAAATATTTGAATAATCCCAGTTGGGAGAGTCCATTTATGGAAATAAATCATTGTTCTTCCAAACATCCATGAACCTCCACATAGGATAGAGTCCTAATCTTCTTTATTAGAGAAGGAAAAAGAATCAAAACCCCTTTGGTAAAGTGGCTATGTCAACCTGTCCCTTCAAGGCCCATTTTTTTCTAGCAAAAGATCTTACCAGTTCAATGTTAGGATGAGGGACAATAAATTTACCAACTAGGGTAAACTCCATAGCAGAGATAGAGAAATCCACCAAGGTATCAGTAAAAAAAATGGATACTTCACCATCCACAAAGCTAGCCTTCATAGTTCCAAGTATAAAGGACTTACTTTCCACTTGTTTAGCACCCAAAATTTCTGACCACTTTTTGGAAGAAGAGGTGTTGTCCTCGACATAACCAACTTCAGGGGACCTCACTAGTGGGTCCTTAGAGCTCTTTTTTCCTAGAACCAGACTAGGAATGTCCTCTAAAATATTTCCAATAACCGAAAAATCTCCTAAAGGACAAGGAAAAACCACAGAGGGAATCTCAGCAGCACACAACATAGGCAAAGCACATGTTGTCACAACTTGGCAGGGAGAATGATTCTCCTTGCCACCCAAAAAGGACACTGAAACCTGCTAGGTCGGTTTCAAAATATGTATTGAAGAAGCCTCCATAGGATTGACATCAATCCCCATGGCTAACACTTGTCCAGAACCAGGACCATTGCCCTCAACTAGGCCTTCTTGCCTGGCAGGAACCCCACAGAAATTTTAAAATCCTTTCCTGCTCGAAGCCTCTCCCATTTTTTTACAAGAGGCAATGTAATTTTTCTTTTATTCATAATATGTTGTATCAATGATATATAATAATTTTGTCCAAAAGGTGGTGTGTACAGTCAAGCTTGTATAATGATGAAATACATGCAAGAATGTAAATATTTGACAAAAAATTCTCAAGGGTTTGTTTCAAATGTGTTAGATAAGATATCTTATAAATTCTTGTACAATAACTTATAAGGTTTTGTTAAATGTGTTCAAAGTAGTAAAGTATTTGATTTAAATAAATTTTTGTTTGTTTGTGCAAATGTGTATTTAATCATTCACCTATGAATCCCACATAGTATCAAAAGATTGTGTGTCCAAATGCATTTAAAACTGATTTCTTGTGTAATAACTATAGCCTTAAACCTTTTGCACCATGAAGATATCAATGTCATCTTTGGATTGGTGTAGCCTTAATTATTCATAATGGAGCCCAATCCAGTTGAAAATAAAATTTATTTCCAATCATAAACTTCTCCAATTGGTCTCAAGCCCTCATTCATCTGTATAGATCTGTACAATTGCAAAAATTCACTAAATTACATGAAAAATTCATCCGTATAGAAAACCTTTTCTAGTTTTTCTTCCAAATATTCCAAAGGTCCTTGGAAATTAATTTTATGATCAAAGAGTACTAGTTGCAGCAGCATATTTCCAAAAATGACATGTCTTGAAACATTGGACAACTCCTCTAACTTAGGAACCCTTACTTTGGCTTGGAAGGGCTAATTGGGTAGCTTATTGAAGGATGTACCCTTCAAATCTTGAAATTGACCAATATAACACTTGGGATACCTTGGAGCACATGAGAGAATATCATTTATAAATTTTTGGTTCTTGAAACAATACAGATAAAAAGTTATGGTGAATCAAGCATCTAGTCTATCCTTCTTTCCTAGTCACATACCACTAACAATTCGAGAGCCTCAAGAAATGTTCGTCGTGGGACCAAACGATCAGCTTCATCGGCTCTAGTTGGCCGGGTAAACTAGTGAAGGATCACACATAGATCAAACCCTTATCTCTTTATTTCTAGCATGTACTGACTCTAGCCAAGTTAGGAGAGTGTGTGTAGACCTTAGAAGGTCATTTGCTTTATTTTCCCTAAGATGGATATGACTAGGTCAATCCATGGCTAGTTAGTTTGATTAGTAGTTTGTTTGGTGTGTTCTCTTGCCAATGTTGCAGATTGAGTATTAGAGTGAAAATTTATTTTTAAATATTAATATGTTTCTTAGAATTAATTTTAGGATGGTCATATGCCATATTTAAGCAATTGGAGAACAAATCTCAAAGGTTGGAGTCATATAGCAAAAATTGTCATTTTCTTGCCAAAGTTGTGAACTTGGCCAAAAAGTGTTAAAAATGGAAAAAGTTGGAAAAATGATGGTCCAAAGGCTAAATAATTCTTAGACATCATTATGATTCCCTAATCCATGCCAAAGAATTATTACAAGTCCCATTTTAAAGGAAAATCCAAAAAAGACCAAAAGTTGCTACGAGAATTTTTGAGTTTTGCATGACAACTCTCAAGAAGATGTTGCAGACCAAAATAGGAGAATAAAATTATTAATGTAATACCTCAATAAATTATGTAAGGTTACATAGGACATGGATAACCTATTCAAAACCATTAGATATCATTTGTAACAGTAAGCAAGAAGTTTTAAATGAAGAAAATTCTGAGTTTTTGAAGCATGTCACTATTTTTGTGCATTTTCATTGCATGCATGTAAAAGAGGGAGAAAAATGTCATGTTATCTATTTATACTTGTTAATATGATAGGGATACACATTTTATCTTCACACCAAGGTTAGATTTGAGTCCATCATGATCATTTTTTGAAGGGTTTTCTCTCTGACTGCCACACTTTTTACAGTTTTACAATATCACTATCTTTTGTTTGCATGGAGTATAAAATGGATTAAAAGATATATTTTAGAATTCATTTCATGTTATTAATTATCATATAATACTTTTTAATTCAGATTTATATTTTAAAGGAGGTCATCTTCTTATGTTTTAAAGTGTTATTGTGTTGTACCAATTTGCTGTCATAGTGGATAGTCTCTGAGCTAATTTTTGTTTGTATGCAAGGATAAATAGATTGAAACATATGATATAACCTTGGATCCATGTTTAGAATGATCATACAGACCTTTTTAATTCATTAATAAATTTAGGAATATTTCATTTTGATAGGTTTTATAAATCATTCATTTCTAGGTAGTTTGTTGCCCCAATTTGAGAAATTAATGGAGATGTGCTTGCCACTGCCTTTCCCACCATAAAAATTTGATGGGTTTTTGGTAAATGGGAGTGGGATTGTATAATATGGTGTGTGAAAGATCAAGGTCCCCAGAAACAAGATTTTTCATTTTTAACATGATGCCCTAGGCGAGTTGATAGCACCTGGCTAGGCAACATCAGAGGTTAAAAGCAAAAGGCAGCAGGTTGAATGCATTGGGAGCTTCAATCCAAGATTGGAAGAAATTATGGGGATGTGTAAAGGAATAGAATCCAGAAGGATAAATTCCCAAGAGAATTTTTTTCATGGTTTTGAAGTGACCTTAGAGAAGACTGTCAAAAACAAACTAAAACCCTCAATTTTAGGCCTAGAGTGGTTTTCCAGTATATAGAAGGGTTGAATAATTGAGACCATAAAACAATGATGTGTCTCCCAAAAGGGTACTCATATATCAAGTTTATTATCCACCTTATTAAGGATATTTTGGACTAAAGAGGAGAAAAACTTTCAAATAGGGCAAATTCTAGTAGCCCTATTTTGATGCAAAGAAGACAGTTTGGTAAGTTTGAGTCATCAAACTCATATGGTTTGAAGGAAGGAGCTTGAATGGGATTGAATAACATATAATTACATCCACCATTCACTATGAAGTAGGAAGAAATTTTTTTTTGTAGATATGCAACATGGACAACAAGATAGAGCCCTTGGTTTAGTAACCAATTGACTTGGCGTAAGTAGGTGGGGAAGTGGGAAGGATAGGATTGTGATCTTGTACAGAATTGGTTATCTAAGTTATCCCTAATAGGCTAGGAGAAAGACTAAGAAAGTCCTTATAGCCCATAAGGACACCATAGAAACCCCATCCCTACTTACATCAAATTGGTATCAGAGCCTAATTTGATTGGGCTTGTGGTAGATGTTTCAGCTAACAATATCAATAGGTGAAAACAAGATGGTCACCAATGTAGAGATTGCAAAGGAAGTAGATGAGAAGAAGAGAGTGATACAGGATCAAAGGGAAAGGAGTAGACTCCTTGAGGAAGCCCTAAATTAAATGAAGGTAAAACTTCAATAAGTTGCAGATACAACTAAAAATAGAGATGGAGATGAAGTAAGCAGCAGCAGAGGGAAGAAAAAAGTTGATGAAGAAGACATAATACCTGGACAAGACCCTCAAATTAATTAGGAGCCATTTATAAAAGATCTCAAAGCCCTATGAGGAAATTTTTTTGAAGGAATTCCATGGTTTACTGGAAAAATGGACAGTGACCTAGTTATGGAATGGATAGAAGGTATTGAGAATCAGTTTGAATGTGAGGGCATAACTGAAGCACAGAAGGTAAAAGTTTCAAAGTCAAGGCTAAGAGGTTCAACATTAACATGGTGGAAATACTTCCATGAAGAGAGGGAGAAGATGGGTACTCAAATTGTAAATCCATGTTAAACAAAGTGAGGGAACAATACATACTGGAGGATTATGAAATCCAATTGTACAAGAAGAGGGAGAATTTGAAACAAAAAGATTTAGATGTGGAAACATACATTGAAGAATTCTAGAATTTATGTTTGAGGTCAAGAGTTCAAGAAGAAGAAAATATCAAGGTGGTTAGGTATCTTGGAGGCCTAAAATGGAATATACAAGAGGAAATCAGTATGTGGGATCCTACAACCCTCTATAAATGTTTCCAACTTGCCTTGAAAGTAGAAGAGAAGAACAAAAATAAATCAGAATCAAACTTCAGAGGAACAGGTAGAGGTAGAGAAGGAAGAAGACAAAGAGGTTATGGTGGAAGAGCGTCAGATTCAAGGCAGCAAAGTGATAAAAATCTCACTAAAAATCATGAAGGAAACTCACATAGAGGAGGATTCAATAGAGGTAGAGGCTCTAACACTAGTTGGAGAGGACGGAGCAACAACAATCAAGGAAGAGGGGCATCCTACTTTGCCACCATGAGGTGCTACAATTGCAATCTCCTAGGACATCCTACCTATAGGTTTCCTAAAAAAGGTTCTACTTCTCAAGGAGGTGGAAAGAGAGTTAACTATGTCCAAGAAGAATCAAGTTGCAGCAGCAAGACATCTGAGGTACCTTTAGAATCAGAGGAAGGTGAGATTCTCATGATAAAGAGGACATTGATCAAAGAGCCAAGAAAAGAAGAACCAAGTGAAAGAAGATCACTCTTTAGAGTGAAGTGAAAAATCATAGGAAAGGTGTGTAGGGTCATCATTGACTTGGGTTCAACTAATAATATCATTAATGAAGAGGCAGTTACCAAGATAAATTTGAAGAGGATTCCACATGACAACCCATACAAGGTTACATGTCTAAATAAAGGAAAACATGTGTTTATAGGAGAATAAGCATTCATAGAGTTCACCATTGGCAATTACAAGGATAGAGTTCTATGTGAAATTATTCACATGGATGTGTACCACCTTCTACTTTGAAAGCCATGGTAATTTGATAGGCAAGCCATGCATGATGGAACCAAGAATGCCTACTCATTCAAGAAAGATGGAGTGACTTTCAAAATTCAGTCCCTAATAGAAGAAGGAGAGATGGAGATATCAAATCCAAGTGTTCTCATGGTTGATGAGAAGGAGTTCTTAAATACCCTAGGAGAAGGAGAAGGAGTTGGGTTTTCTTTAGTATTGAAGCCAAAATATGAAGTTGTTATCAAGAAATCAGAGATACCAAATGAGGTAAAAGAAATACTTGAAGAGTATAGAGACATTATAAATGATGGCTAGCCCACTCCCCTACCTCCTAAGAGACTTGTTAGCCAAAAGATTGAATTCATAGAAGGATCTACCTTACCCAACAAATCTTCCTATAAGATGAACCCTCAACAAAATGAGGAAATAGCCAAACAAATCAGAGAGTTATTAGACCAAGGCCTAATTAGAAAGAGCATAAGCCCATGTGAAGTCCCTACAGTTTTAGCACCTAAGAAAGGAGGAGCATGGAGACTCTGTACTTATTCTAGATCCATTAATAGAATCACCATTAGATATAGCTTCCCAATACCTAGAATTGAAGACCTAATGGACTGTTTAGGGGAGGCAAAGTACTCCAGCAAGATTGACCTTAAAAGTGGCTACCACCAAATCATGATAAATGAAGGACATGAATGGAAGACAACCTTCAAAACTACAGAAGGTTTGTATGAATGGCTTGTAATTCCATTTGGTTTATCTAGTGCTCCCTCAACTTTTATGAGGCTTATGAATGAGGTATTGGTAGAATGTGCATTGGTAAGTTTGTTGTTGTCTACCTAGATGACATTTTAGTTTTCAACAAAACTGAGGAGCACCTTAGGAATTTGAAAATTGTTTTCAAGAAATTATATGATGAAAAGATAATGATCAATTTGGAGAAGTGTGACTTCATGAAACATGAGCTTGTATATCTTGGTTTTGTTTTGTCTCAGGGTGACCTGAAAATGGATCAAGAAAAGGTGGATTCCATTCTAAGTTGGCCTACTCCCAAGGCTGCAACTGAGGTGAGAAGTTTTCATGGTCTAGATCAGTATTATAGAAAGTTCATTAGACATTTCAGTGGGATTTATGCACCTATGCTAGACACCATTAGAGGTGGGATGAAGACAAAGTTCCAATGGACACCACAATCTGAGAAAGGGTTTGAAACACTCAAGGAGAAAATAGAAGAGTTGCCTACTCTAGTTCTTCAAAGCTTTGATAATATTTTTACAATAGAATGTGATGTAAGTAATGTGGGCATTGGGGCTATCATAATCCAAGAAGGAAGACTAATAGCTTTCTATAGTGAGAAACTAAATGATGCAAAGATGAAGTACTCTTCTTATGAATTAGAGTTGTATGCTCTAGTCCAAGAACTCAAGAAGTGGAGGCAGTACTTGTTTCAAAAGGAGTTCATAGTATCTATTGATAACCAAGCTCTTAGATTTCTTAACTCTCAAGACATACTTAGGGTCAAACACATGAAGTGGGTGGAGTATCTACAAGCCTACACTTTCAATATCAAGCATAAAAAGGGAGTACAAAAAAAGGTTGCTGATGCATTGAACAGAAGGCTGGTCATACTCTAAGAAGTTCAACTACATAGCATAGGTATTGATAGCTTCAAGGACCTATATGCTGAAGATGAAGATTTTGCCCAAATCTACAAGGTATGCAAGGAGTTTAAAAACAACTTTCATGGTGAGTTTTCTGAATATACTTTGCAGAATGATTTATTGTTTAAAGGAGGTTAGCTTTGAGTTCCTAGAGGGTCTATGAGATAGAATTTGATTCAAGGAAAACATAATGGAGCACTTAGTGGCCATTTTGGAGTCAATAAGACTCAAGAGCTAGTCACTAGGTTCTATTTTTGGCCTAGAATGAATAGAGATGTTAGACAGTATGTTGAGAGTTGTGTAGTGTGTCAAAAAGAAAAGGGCACATATTCCAATGCAGGTCTTTATCAGCCACTTCAAATCCCAACAAGACCATGGGAATGCATAAGCATGGATTTTGTAGTTGGTTTGCCAAGAACAAGGCAAGGATATGATAGTATTTATGTTTTTGTGGATAGATTTAGCAAGATGGCACATTTTACACTTTGCAATACTATTCATGAAGCTTGTAACATTGCTCAATTTTTTTTCAGTGGAGTGGTGAGGATCTATGGACTCCGACTTAGTATTGTTTCAGACAGGGACACCAAATTCATGAGCCATTTTTGGAAGATCTTATAGAAAAAATCTTGGCACTAACTAGTCTTTTGGATCTGCCTATCATACATAGATAGATGGCCAAAAAAAGGTGGTCAATATGAGTCTTGGTAACTTTCTAAGATGACTCACAAAGGATTATGGTCAAGCATGAGACCAACTCGTTGGACAAGCTTAATATGCATACAATGATACAATGAATAGATCAATTGGTAAGAGTCCTTTCGAAATTGTTTATGGATTTAACCTAAGAGGGATTTTTGAACTTAGAGAATTGAAGGAAGGAATGCATGGTAGTGGATATGCTAAGGAATTACCTCATTCAATGGGAGAAGACCAGAAAATTGTGAGAAAGAACTTGATTGAAAATGCTGAAAAGGTGAAGACAAAGGTGGATGCAACAAAGAGGGATGTTTAGTTTCAGATTGGAGGCTTTGTGATGGTACACTTTGTATGTGTTAATTTTGGCCTTGTTAATCAACCACACACTTCAACATAGTCCTTCTTAACCAGGTACAAACAAGACTGAATATGAGATTATTCATCTTATCTTCCTGCGTGATTCAAGCTGTTGCCTTCTATCTAGATGGGGTTTTTGAAATTACTCTCAGGACGAGAGTCTCACAACCATGGACCAATCTAAGAACGAAGGATTTATCATGATAAGTGTAATGCAATGCAAGATTATACTAAGAAAATGAAATATGAGAGATTAAGCTAAGACATGATTTCAATGCAATTTAGTCTAGAAATTGAAACTATCTTATTTGCAAAATGAAGTTAATCTATGTGATATTAGGAAAATGAGACAACAATTCAGTATTCTAACAATGCAATTTTTCTATAATCATTCAGGGGATAATCAGGGGGTTTTGAATGAAGATTGAGAGTTCTTTTATAGACTCTGAGAGGATCAGAATAGAAACTTTCTTGTTTAGAAATAAAACAAATAGAAAAAGCCAGTTAAAAACAGAAAGCTTTATTGAAAAGAATTCAATAAATTGTTTTCTTCCTGCTTTAACTGTTTTATCTCTTTGATTTAATATTGTTTTATTTGAATTTAATTGTTTTATTTTTTCTTTAAAGCATAATAAATTCAAAGTTTCCATTTCTGAATAGAAATAAGATTTTTGAGAGAATATCTAATTAATTAAATAAATATGACCTCATAATTGCTTTTTCTCAATTATCTGAATAATT
>MU224596.1:2004501-2027636 GCA_018584345.1 Thuja plicata | reverse complement strand
GATTTAGGATTTTCTGCATTTGACACTCAGGTCGAGTAGAGTCAGTGAAAACTTAGAATTGCCTAGTACAATAGGACTTTGATGATTTAGAAGAGCGACAAATGCAACAAAATTGGTTAGAGTTGCAAGATGCAAATTTTGGGGTGTTACACACTTGAACAAGCACAGGCTGCAAAATGGTGTTCCTCACAAGCTACATATGAAGTGGATAGGTCCATGCAAGATACTTGTAAAGTATAAAAATAATGCATACAAGGTGGAGCTTCTTGAAGACATTGGGTTGTCACTGGTTTTTAACATTGCAGATTTGATAGCATACAAAGGAAAAATGCAAGATTATTATTAGAACCTTCAAGAGGTCATACAAGGGGTAAAAGATCTGAACTTTAACCCTACTCCATCTATGACAGCTGAAAAGATACTAGACTCAAGGGTCTACAAGAATACTAGGAACAAAGACTACATGGAGCACCTTGTAAAATGACATGAAAAAGAGGATGTTCATGCTACTGTGATAAGAGAAACAAACTTCAAGAGGTTTCACATTTATCCAAACATGCTCAATCCAAGGATGAATTAACCTTTCTTTTGTTTGGGGGATTATGGTGCAGGAGCACTCCTGGCTCAAACCCTTAGCTCTTTATTTCTAGCATGTACTGAATCTATCCAAGTCAGAAGAGTGTGTGTGGACCTTAGAAGGTCATTTTCTTTATTTTCCCTAAGATGGATATGACTAGGTCAATCCATGGCTAGTTAGTTTGCTTAGTAGTTTGTTTGGTGTGTTCTCTTGCTAATGTTTCAGATTGAGTCTTAGAGTGAAAAGTGAGTTGTTTAGATTATTTTGTGTCTTAGAATTAATTTGGGAATGGTCATATTCCATATGTAAGAAATTGGAGAACAAATCTCAAAGGTTGGAGTCATATAGCAAAAATTGTCATTTTCTTGCCAAAGTTGTCAACTTGGCCAAAAAGTGCTAAAAATGGGAAAAGTTGGAAAAATTATAGTCCAAAGGATAAATAATACTTAGAAATCATTATCATTCCCTAAGACATTTCCAAGAAGGATTCCAAGTCCCACTTTAAAGGAAAAGGCAAAAAAGACAAAAAGTTGCTATGTCAATTTTTGAGTTTTGCATGACAACTCTCAAGAAGATGTTGCAAACCAAGATAGGAGAAGAAAATCATGAATTTAATACCTAAATCCATGATTGGAGGTTACATAGGAGGTGGAGAACATATTCAAAACCATGAGATACCATTTGTAATAGAAATAAAGAATTTTTGAATGAAGAAAATTCTGAGTTTTTGAAGCATATCACTATTTTTGTTCTTTTTCATTGCATGTATGTAAAAGACGGATAAAAACCTCATTTTAGCTATTGATACTAGTTTATATAATAGAGATAAAAAATTTATCTTAACACCAGGGTTATATTTGAGTCCATCCTGATCATGTTTTGAAGGGTTTTCTCTCTGACTGTCACCCTTTTTACAGTTTTACAGTATCAGTGTCTTTTGCTTGAATGGAGTATAAAATGGATTAGAAGATATGTTTTAGCTTTCATTTCATGTTCCCCATTATCAGATAATAATTTTTCATTAACATTTCAAGTTTAAAGGAGGTCATCTTCTTATGTTTTAAAGTCTTATTATTTTGTACCAATTTGTTGTCATAGTGGATAGTCTCCGAGCTACTTTTTGTTTGCATGAAAGGATAAATGTATTGAAAAATATTATCTAACATTGGATCCACATTAATAATTATCATAGAGACCTTTTTCATTCATTAATAAAGTTATTAATAGTTCATTTTGATAGGTTTTAAAAATCATTCATTTCTAGGCAGTTTGCTGCCCCAATTTGAGCAATTTATGGAGATGTGCTTGCCACTCCCTTTCCCACCATAGAAATTTTATGGTTTTTTTGTATATGGGAGTGGGATTTTATAATATTTTGTATGTAGTAGAATGTTCCCAAGAGACAATATTTTGCATTTTTGACATGATGCCCTAGGTGAGTTGATAGCACCTAGCTAGGCAACATCAGAGGTTAAAAGCAAAAGGCAGTGAGTTGAATGCATGGAGAGATTCAATCCAAGATTGGAATAATTTAGGGGGATGTGTAGAAGAATATAATATAGAAGGATACATTCCCAAGATATATTTTTTCATGGTTTTGAAGTGACCTTAGAGAAGACTGTCAAAAACAAACAAAAACCCTCAAATTTTAGGCCTAGAGTGGTTTGTCAGTGTTGAAGAATTGAGGGCTTAAAAATATGATGTGTCTCCTAAATTTGTACTCAGATATCAATTTTATTTTCCACCATATTAAAAATATCTTTGAGTAAAGAGGAGAAAACCTCTCAAATAGGGCTAATTCTTGTAGCCCTATTTTGATGCAAAGAAGAGAGTTTGGTAAGTTTGAGTCATCAAAATCATATGGTTTGAAGGCAAAAGCATGAATGGGATTGAATAAAATCTAAGTACATCCACCATTCACTATTAATAAATAAGATACCATTTTGTGTATATATGCAAGGTGGACAACAAGATAGAGCCATTGGTTTAGTAAGCAATTGACTTGGCATAACTAGGTGGGGCAATGGGAAGGATAGGATTGTGATCCTAGACATAATTGGGTATCTAAGTGAACCCTAATAGGATAGGAGAAAGCATAAGAAATTACTTATAGCTAGTAAGGACACCATAGAAACCCCATCACTACTTACATTATAAACGCTAGGGGAGACCTTTATTCACTCATGTAGCATCAAGAACGTTCTAACGCATGTCGCACCGAAGTGATCCTAGGGTGCACTAAGCCAAATTGGGAAGAAATTTTTGGAGATGTATATCTTGTACCTCATGAGAGATATCAAAGATCTATGAAGTGCACAAGGACTATCTTGGGAAGGCCTATAAGCATGTGGCTTGGTTCTGCGAGATTTCACTCGGATTCCATTTGGCAACCCGATCTCGGTTGGTGCAAAAAGTGTCATTGTTGCTTAGTTGAAATTTTCTCAATGGTGCATCCTTCAAAACATTCATCATGGGACCAAACCATTAGCTTCATCGGCTCTAGTTGGCTAGGAAAATACTAGGGGAGACCTTTCTTCACTCGCGTAGCATCAAGAGCATTCTGGCCCATGTTGGACCAAAGTGTTCCCAAGGTGCACTAAGCCAAATTTCACAGCAATTTTTGGAGATTCATATCTTGGACCTCATGATAGACATAATAGATCCAAAAAGTGAAAAAGGACCATCTTGTGAAGGCTTATAAGAACATTTCTTAGTTCTAGGAGATTCCACTTGAATTCCATTTTCTGACCCGATCTGGGTGTGTGCAAAAAGTGTCATTGTTTCTCAGTTGAAAGTTTCTCAATGGTGCATCTTTCAAGCCATTCATCATGGGAGAAAAATATTAACTCCATTGCCTCCAGTTGACTAGGTAAATTCTAGGGGATACCTTTCTTCACTCACGTAGCATCAAGAATATTATGGTGCACGTTGGAGCGAAGTGTTCCAAAGGTGTACTAAGCCAAGTTTGGCAGTGATTTTTGGAGATCCATATCTCAGACCTCATGAGAGATATCAAAGGTATATGAAGTGCACAAGGATCATGTTTAGAAATCCTACAAGCATGTGGCTCAGTTTTAGGATATTCCACTGATATTCCATTTGGTGACCTGATCTAAGTTGGTGCAAAAAGTGTCATTGTTGCTCAGTTGAAAGTCACTCAATGGTGCATCTTTCAAACCATTCTTCATGGGACCAAACCATCAGCTCCATCATCTCCATTTGTCTGGTTAAATGCTAGGGGAGACCTTCCTTTACTCACATAGCATAAAAAATGTTCTGGCAGATGTCAAACCAAAGTGTTCCCAAGGTACACTAATCCAAATTTGGTAGTGATTTTTGGAGATCCATATCTTGGACCTCGAGAGAGATATCAAAGATCCATGAAGTGAAAAAGGACCATCTTGGGAATAACTACAAGCATGTGGCTCAATTCTAGGAGATTCCACTCTGATTCCATTTGGTGACCCATTCTCAGTTGGTGAAAAAGTGTCATTGTTGCTCAGTTGAAAGTTTCTCAATGGTGTACCTTTCAAACCGTTCATCGTGGGACCAAACCATTAGCTCCACCAGCTTGAGTTGGCCAGGTAAATGTTAGGGGAGACCTTTCTTTTCTTCTGTAGCATCAAGAACATTCAGGCACATGTTAGACTAAAGTGTTCCCAAGGTGCACTAACTAAAAATGAGATTTCAACCCAACAACTCGACTCAAGGTTTCTAATGCTACAAAAGACATAATTCAACAAAATTGTAAAGAAGAAAATGATGACGATATTGATCTCCTAGATAGAGTTTGCAAAATATATGTTCATATCTAAAAGAGACCAATGCCATAAGTTAACCCCTTACATCTAATTGTATTTGTTTGTTTGATAATGGATATTGAAATTGGAAGCAAAGATTAATGGAGTAAAATACCAACCTCACATCATAGCAGATCTAAAAATGCCATTTTCTGAAGCTTGTGTTGAGTTTTAGAAAAATTTGAGATCGGATCCTAAATGGAAACACATAGATGAACAAAACCTAGAAATATTTTTCTGTTCTGAGATAGTTTTGATTTTTACCCTCAAGTTATTGTCACCATTTGTGAGAATTTATAATTGCTCCCTAGGTCAAAATCAACCTAAAAAGTCTCGGATCAAAATTTTGTTTTCAGATCCCGAAAGTTTGCTGAAAAGGGTATCCAGATCTGTACTATGTTCCACTATTCCCGAACCTGTAACTCCTTAAACAACACCTACAAATATCTGACAAAGAAGGGTTTTGAGGTGGCTATATAGGCTTTTGCCTTAGTCAAACCCCCATTTTGGTGATCTCCACCTCCATGAATAGGTGAATATAGTAGAGTGTATATGAGTGTGTTTCTCTTGGAAAGAGCTTTGAATGTGTAATGTAAAGATCTAATCCTCTAGATTAAAAACCCTAACATGAATTGAGAATGGAAAGCAATGTATATATTTGAATGTGATAAAGAAATAATACCAAGCCCCCAAGGCTAAATTACTCCTACCAAGCTCATAATCCATAATTTTTACCCCATGATAATATCCTTTGAATTCTTGAAGGTTGAAAATGGTGGATCCAAGAAGAAGGAAACAAGGAAGATGTCTCTCTTGCTCCAAAGAAGATCAACAATGGCTTGTCTACAAAATTTCTTGAATTTATTAATGCATTATAATTTCTTGTCCTTCTATATAATCCTCTTTCTTTCTTGCTTCATCATCATGTCAAAATCATAATTTCATCATATCATGTTACGATTCTTTTTCATGTCCAAATGAAGGCAAAAGAGAGTGTTTATTCAGAGATCCCAATATAGACCTCCTAGGGCAATGCAAGGGACCCAAATTGAAATTTCACCTTTAATTATGGTCCAATTACAATAACCAACCAAGGAGGGGATGTATTAATTCAAATATCAGGGAAAACACTTCCGCATCAGGACTCGGGGACCTATTTTAAGTTTTAGAACCCCAAGAGGCTCCAGATTTGAAAGTGGGGACCATCACCTGACAGAGTTCAAGGTCAACCTTGACCTAGACCTAGGTCAAGGATGACCTAAAAATTTACCTAGGTCAAGGTTTACCTTGACCCTGACCTAGGTCAGTGTCAACCTCAACCCTGAATCAAGGTTTCAAGTTGGTCACCTTGGGAAATTTGTAGCATTCCTAGGTCAACTGGGGACCAAGGGAGGTGAGAAAACACACCAGTATGTTAGATAGAGGAACAGAGGCCAGAGAGTAAGTGTGATGAAGATTTAGGAGAGCCAATACATAGGTTCTACCCAAGAAGATGGAATCATAGAAAGGGTGATTAAGGAGGATCCAAAGGATCCTAATCCATAATTTTACCTAGAAATGCAGAATCAAGTGCATGTGCATCCTAAATGCAAATATAATATGAAAATATACTAAAAGAGGGTGCTAAACCTACCAAAATGGAAGTTATTCCATTTTAAGAAAATACATTTAGCCCCAACTTTATCTTAGGTATTAAACTACGTGAATATGCAAGCTAAAGTAAGACAAAATTGTAAAGTAAAAATGATATAGCCAAGTCCTCAATGTGGAGATCCTGCAAGAAACCGTTAGTATCCGCAACCTGAAACACAAGGTTAATTAAAATCCATAGATCACCTAAGCCTTAATAAGATGGTTTTGAGAAATGCATAGAGCCCCTTATGCCCCCTATTTCAGCATACTAATTTTGAAAAGTGAAACATGGTGATAAAGTTAGATCTATACATTAGATATGCAATTTGTTGAAAAGGTTCTTTCCAAAACCATTTAAAAGGATTCAAAATCTTCCTAAAAATATTTAAGAGGTTAGGTATCTTAATCACAATTCCAACACCACTTCCAACACTAAAAAAAGAGGTACCAAACTCAAGTTATGATGAAAAGAGTGAATGCCTATCTAAATGCATGTAAAAAGAAATTCAAATTTGACCTAAGTAAATTCAAATGAAACCCTAAGAAATCCCTAAGGAAACCCTAATAAAACCCTAATTTGAAGCTATAAATAAGATGAGGAGCACTTACCTTCTCATTCTTACCATTTACAGAGCTTGGAATTGAGTAGCAAGATGCCAAAGAGAGAGGAAATTCGAGCGAGTCACGTGCAGGTCCTAAGAGAGTGCCTCATCACCGGATAGCCACTGCCTAAGGTAGGTGCCTTATTTTGATGTTTTAGTTGATGAATTCCTATTTTTATAGGAAAGGTTGACCCTAACCCAAAAGGGTCAACCTTTACCCAATTATGTCCACCCTAACCTTGGCAGGTAAACCATAACTAGGAAGGCCCAGTCCTTTCTGGGGATAATGTTGACCTGGACCCAAAAAGGTTGACCCTGACCCAGAAAGGTTGACCTTGACCCAAGAAGGTTGACCCTGACACAAAAAGGTCAACCTTGACTAGGTCAAGTGAGAATTTTAGTTACTTGATGATAGAAGACTGATATGATGTTTTTTGTGCTAACAGGATCTTGTCCATCTCCAAGAGAATCCCTTTGGAGGGGTTCTACTGACTATCAAGGAGAACTTGTCTAAGCTACGGTAGGAGGACATATAATTACTGAGAGATGTGGGATTGTACTAGGTAGAAATCCTACCACAAATGAGGTGCCATCAATCCATGATATCAGCCATGATACAGAGGTGGGACAAGGATACTTGTTCCTTCCATCTTCCATAAGGAGAGATCATGATCACATTGGAGGATGTGTACAAGATCCTACAACTTCCTATCTGAGGTGAGCCTGTTAGATTGAGAGTACAGTAGGGTCCTCCCAAGGTGTTTTTAGATGGAGATTATTTTTTGGGATGAGTACCATAGATGAGGACCTAATCAGATCAGATCACTCTATCATCCATACTAGCAGGTCCGACACCCTTGGTATGGAGATTGATGCTATGTATACTCTCTCTGGTTGTAATACCCAACACAAAGGGTATAGTTTTCTTACCACCATTCACCGATCTCATGCACAGGATGGAGAGTGATGGGATTGTTTTCTCATGGGGGGCGTATCATGTTTGCCCATATTTACCATGAGTTGAGTCAGCTAGTGAGATTTAAATGGGAGAGTCTTACGGTATGCACCTTGTTAGAGGTTTGGATGTTTGATAATTATGCATGTACTCAACCACAGGGTGTTCCCATGATGGTATATGCAAGCACACCAAGAGCCTATGCATATCTTCTAGGAGATGTCTGGCACTACGGAGATATCCTCTTTTGGAGGGTGCACTTTGACCGTATACCAGGTATGGATGTGATATGGAGACCATACTATCGGATGACCAGATGGCTAGATAATTGACACCAGTTGAGACACTCCCAATAGTGCAAGATGATAGAGGGTCCTACAAGTCATGTAGTCATGCTATATTATTATGATAGAGTTATGAGGTAGGTTTGTTTGACATACAGAGTTCCTCGAACAGTACCTCAGTACGGATACCCAACAAGATATTATTAGAGACCCGTTGCCATATGCCAACCTACAGTAGAAGATATTGTAGATAGAAATACAGGTGAGATAGAGGATATAGAGGTGCATCCCACTATATCCAATCCAGGGGTGAGCAGAGAGTATGTCATATACTGGAGTCTATAGGGGACCCATCCCATCTTCCCTGATGACTACCCTATAGGTGATCAAGGTCTTTCACTAGATGCACCGAGGTTGTGAAACACCAGTGGAGGAGGAGGATAATGAGGAGGAGCCCATTCCTAAGTGAGATCCCATGGAAGAGGAAAGAGTAGAGGAGAGAACAAAAGAGAGAGCGAATGAGGGAGCATATGAGAGATCAGAGGATATGCCCCTAGGTGGTAGTACAAATGTAGATAATTAGGTGATCCATGTTGTACCATTGAGATCACAACGACCTCCCCGTGCACATATAGAGACACCACCACCTAGACCTAGGTCCAGCGAGAAAGGAGAGGGTATTCACTCTATGCCCCCACCATGTAGATCCTTTGGTGATACTTAGGAGGGAGATCCATGTGTGATTTATGTACTTGATTATAGTATTTTAAGTAAAAGTTTTTCTAGAAGAAGTACTAAAAGATAGATGTGTTTGAATTATACAGCAAGCGTAACAGAGTGGAGGAGCTTTGTATCTAAGGTTCTAAAGGATACCTATCTATCCTACTGACTACCATCTAGCGAGTGAGAGTCCCTTATTGGATAGAGAGATCCCAACCGACATGCTGATATTTTTTATCACATCCACCAAGAGATGAGGTTATGCAAAGAAAGGGAAGAGAGACTGATGGCTGACCTACAAAGAGCCCAAGAGTGCAAATATTAGATGAGCATATTGAGGAGTCGCACATGGACTACCGTACAAAGATCTTCAACATCACACCATAGAGAAGAAAGAGCTGGAAGAAACCAACCCTCAGAGCATAGAGATAGAGATTGTTAGCCATGGCATATGTCCCATTTATGTACCTAACTCTTGGATATTTATCTATGAAAATTTTTCTTCTCTAGTTAGTTCTATGATGGATTACTTGTTTTTTTCATCAATACACAAAAACTTAACATAAAGAAAGAAATGAAATTAATGTATGAATGTATTCAAATCATATAACCTACAAAATAGACATAACCATTCTATAGGGAATACATAAATACATGAAGAAAATTTTATGCATTAGGAATAATAACATTTTAGATGCATACTATTAATAGGTTCCTTAAGGGAAACACCATTCATATCATAAATCTTATAAGCACCTGAAGTAAAATTCTCAATAACCACAAAAGTTCCAAGCCAATTAGGGATAAAATTCCCCTTTTCACTAGGTAAAGCATTCACATTCCTTTAATCTTTATATAAGACTAAATCACCTACCAAAAATGACCGTTCAATCACCTTATGATTGAACTATTTTTGAAGTGACTTATGATAAGCCTTAATATGTTCCAAAGCATTTATTCGTTTTTCATCAAATATTTCTAATTCTTGTAATAATTGTTGCCAAAAGGTATCTTTATCAATTATCCCAAGAAATGAAACACGTAAAGAAGGTATTTCTAATTCTAATGGCATAATAGCATCAGTACCATAAACAAGATTATAAGGAGAAGTACCCGTAGCAGTGCAGGCACTAGTCCTATAAGCCCCTAAAGTATGAGTGAGTTGAGTATGCCAATATTTCACATGTTTATTAAATTTTTTCCTTAGGATTTGTTCAATAACTTGGTTCGATTCTTTAGTTTTACCATTAGATTGATGATAGTAGGGAGTACAAAATCTATGTTGAATATGATATTTCTCTAGGAATTTTGTGACTTCTTTATTTTTGAAGGAAGTACCATTATCCAAAACTATCATTGAAGGAATACCAAATCATTCTATAATATGATTAAGAATAAAATCACAAATAACATCTACAGTAGTAGAGCAGAGAGGAATAGCCTCTACCCACTTTGCAAAGTAATCTATAGCTGTGAGAATGTATGTATGTCCTTGGGAATAAGCTGTTGAAATTTTTCCAATAAGGTCAAATCCCCAAATGCTAAAAGGCCATGGAGTGACTTGATTACGAAGCTCACGAGTAGGAGCATGAATTAAATTACCATGTTTCTGACACTGAGGAAACATCTTAACAAATTCAAAGGAATCTTGTTCTATTGTTGGCCAATAATATCGCATTCTAAGAAGTTTATTAACTAAAGATTTCCTACCAAAATGTCCTCCATAAGAACCAAAATGAGCTTCTGATAAAGCTATTGGGACTTTGGTTCTACCAAGACATCTTAATAGAAAACCATTATAAGAACATTTGTAAAGGATATTACCCAAAATAATATATCATGTTGCAAGCTTCCTAATACGGTTACGCATGTTCCTTGTTGTTGATTCAGGAAATGTATTATCTTTCAAAAAGTGAAAGATATATGAATACCATTCATCCAAATGCAAGTTACAACAATCAGCATTACCCTTATTAGAAATTACAGGTTGTTTAAGAGTGTGTACATTAAATTGAAATTCTTCAGCATTATTCTCAGGACACAGAAAGAAAGTTGCTCTTGCTATGGCATCTGCATGTCGATTATCTTTCCTAGGTAAATTCTGAATTGTATAAGAATAAATTTTTGAAATGATATCAAGAGCCAATTCTTTATATTGTGACATTTTATCATTCTTAGTCTGATAACCCCCTTTGATTTGTTCAACAATTAATTGTGAATCCATGTATATTTCCAAGTGTTTAATGTGAAAGGATGAAGTTTCTTGTAAGCCAGCTATAAGAGCTTCATATTCTGCAATATTATTAGTACAAGGAAAGGTCAATTTATATGAAATAGGGTTTGGTTTATTTGTAGGAGGGACCAATATGATGCCTTAACAATAACCTGTCTTACATCTAGAACCATCAAAATATAGTTCCCAAACATCTTCTTGTTTAATAGCTAAAATATTCTCATCAGGGAGTTCTATTGAGATGATGTTTGTATGAGAATGAGGACAAGGAGATTCAGCTAGATAATGGGTTAAAGCTTGTCCTTTAATTGACTTTTGAAGAATGAAATTAAGATTAAATTCAGTAAGAAACATCACCCATTTAGCCAGATGACCAGAGAGATCAGTTTTTGAAAAAAGGTGTTTGAGAGGATCAAATATTACAATCACATTAACCTCAAAATTCAATAGATAATGCACATCACCCATTTAGCTAGATGACTAGAGAGATCAGTTTTTGAAAAATGGTGTTTGAGAGGATCAAATTTTACAATCACATTAATCTCAGCATTGTCTTTCTAAATCGGTATATCTTGTTTCATATTCCAGTAAAGTCCGACTGATGTAGTATACCAGTCTTTCCTTACCTTCACTATCATGTTGAGCCAATAATGCACTTACAATGTGGGAAGTGGCAGAAGTATACAGATAGAAGGGTTTATTGAATTGAGAAGGTTGCAAAATAGGAGGATTAGAAAGATACTCCTTAAATTACTCAAACGATAGTTTACATTCTTGGTTCCAAGAAAAAATGGTACATTTTCTAAGAAAGGAAGTGAAAGGAATAGTTCTATAAGCTAAGTTAGAAACAAAGTGATGGATAGATTGAATTTATCCATGTAAACTATGTAATTGATAAATATTATTACGAGGAGGCATGTTAATGATAGCATCAATATTTTCAATATCCACTTCTATGCCTCGCTTAGAGATTATAAATCCTATTAATTTACCAGAATCAAATCCAAAAGCACATTTCTTAGGATTTAATCACATATTATAACTCGTTATCCTTTCAAATATTTTTCTTAAAATGAACACATGGTCCTTTATTTGTATAGATTTTTCCAAGATGTCATATACAAAATCTTCTAGAATGTTATGGATGTAATCGTGGAAAATCAAGGTCATAGTACGCTGATAGGTTTCTCCCATATTTCTTAATCCAAAAGGCATCATGACCCAATAGAATTTTCCCCAAGGTGTGATAAATGAGGTTTTAAGTTGATCTTCTATAGGAATAAATATTTGATTATAGCCTGAAAATCCATCCATAAAAGACAATAAAGCATGACCTACTATTGAATCCAAAATCATATCAAATTTGGGGAGGGGAAAATCATATTTTAAGGATGCTTTATTCAAATCTTGAAAATCAGTGTACATCCTTATCTTATTCTCTCCTTTAGAAACAACCAGAATATTATAAATCCATTCAAAATAATCAATAGAATAGATGAACCCAGCACCTAATAATTTTTCAATTTCAGTTTTAACTAACAAAGCAATGCCTGGATTCATGTTTTGGATGTTTTGTTTCACAGGTTTGACATTAGGTTTAAGAACAATATTGTGAGTCACAATCTTAGGATCTATACCCAACATATCTGAATATGTCCAAGCAAATATATCCTTATATTAAAGGAAAATGGAAACCAATTGATTATGTTCATCTTGATTCAAACATTTTCCAACATAAAATTTCATAGTCTTAGATATTAATAAATTAATTTGTATGGGAGAGTCCATTGGCAGAGGAGAAATATCATGTTCATCATGTTCTCAAAAATAGGCTTCACTATTCAGACAATAAGGATTTCTTCATTTATGATGAAATGTAGGTAAATCTTGATAAGCTCCTAAAAAATCAGCCAGGGCTTCATCCTGAGGAAAAATATCCAAACTAGGTTTTTCATCCATGTCAAGGAGAAGTGGATTAACCAATTTTAAGTGTCCACCATAGATATGATTAACATTAAGAGGAAAATTTGATGGTTTCTTATAAGGATTGAACCCTAGG
This sequence comes from Thuja plicata, assembly GCA_018584345.1. Classification (NCBI taxonomy): domain Eukaryota; kingdom Viridiplantae; phylum Streptophyta; class Pinopsida; order Cupressales; family Cupressaceae; genus Thuja; species Thuja plicata. Next base: position 2,014,774 of record MU224596.1, on the reverse strand, counting down.
CCATAATTATAATCGTAAACTTCATTGTCCAAGGGCACTTGTATACCTTTCTCATATTTTCCATATCCTTTCCCATTGAATCATGATTTCCTAAATAAATGATAACCAGATCCATATCTATTAGCCATATTAGATTGAGCTAAAGGAGTGGAATATGTCACAATGTCATAACAATCATTTTATTGTCTCAATTGTTTCTTGAAGGGAAGCAACAACAAATTTACTCTTTAATTCCCCAGAAAGTGGAGGAGTGAAGACTTGTTTTTCAAACCCGTTTTGTTCCTCCATGAACTCTAAATTAGAAAATTTGTGTTCTCCCATAAAATAAGGATTAAAATCCAATTTTCCTCAATCATCTTTAGTTAAAGAAGAAGATGGAGCTTCAACTTGTTTAACTTTAGGAGGTTTCTCAGGGTCCTTACTTGGTTGTATGGGTTTAGAGATCTTAGCATATTCTGCATTCAAGCAAGGATTTGGTGCATCATCCACATGTAATGTATACATCATATTGTTATAAATGAACCTAACCTTATGATTTAGATTAGAAGGAATCACATGCATAGTATGTAAACAAGGTCGTACTAACAAAAGGTTATAATTGAGAGGTCCAGGCATGACATGAATAGGTGTTTGAAGAAGGACTTGACCAACCTTGATAGGTAGCGTAATTATGCCCAAAGTTTTCTTTGCAATGTTATCAACTCCATGAATAGGGATATTATCCAGTTGAATGGTTGTAATATCAGCTTTAATAGCCTTGAGCATATACATGCTACAAACATTAAGCCCAAATCCATTTTCAATTAATGTTCTACAAATGATACTCTGATTAATAGAAACAATAACCATAAGAGCATCATATTGATTTTGCACCTCAATAGAAGGTAAATCATCATTAGTGAACCAAATAGGAGGTACAAAAGGAATAGTATGCATGCACTCCAAGAATGAATTAATTTTTTCTTGATTAGGAGGTGGATCTGGAAGAGTAGATAAATCTTTTTTTAATGCCTCATGATATGTAGGAGAAGTTTGAAGCAATTCCCATAGAGATATCTTGGATGGAGTAGCATGTAATTTCTCAACTAAATTCATACTCCTTAAAGGAAGAAGGTAACCTAGGTGCTTGAGGAAGCATGGGTTGAGAAGGAGGGAAAGAGGCTAGAATAGTAGGTTGAGTATTATTCCATGTACGATAAGTATGGGAAACAAAATATGTGTTATCAAAGAAATCCAAAGGATCTTTAGGTTTACCCATAATAGTCATTCGAGGACATCCTTTTACCATCATCAAAGGTTTAGGGAATAAAATTTTAGGTGCCTCAATGTTGAAAATAAAGGCATAGGAAGGTAACCATGCACACATCCTATGGTAGAGTTCAATTGGAGAAGTTGTGGATGAGGATGAAATAGGAATAGGATCCATGGAGATCTCATTCAAACCATTTTCATTCTCACTTCCATGTACCTCATGAAGGGATCTATTCTCTTGTACAATAAAATATTAATCAAAGTATTCAAAACAATAGTCATACATATTGAACACACAATAAAATAACAAGCATGTAAATGTTTTTTTCTATTTTAAAGAAATTTTATATATTTTTATGTATTTTTGGAATATAAATGCAAGAGCATAAAAGAAAACCTACTTCCATATGCATGCAAGATCTTAATATGAAATATAAATCTAAGACCAAAGAGAAGGAGTTGTCTATCATGGGTTCACAAAAATGTAAAGAACAAAATGATGACGGTATTGATCTCCTAGATAGAGTTTGCAAAATAGATGTTCATATGTAAAAGAGACCAAATCCATAATTTAACCCCTTACATTTAATTGTATTTGTTTGTTTGATAATGGATATTGAAATTGGAAGCAAAGATTAATGGATTAAAATACCAACCTCACATCATAGAAGATCTAAAAATGCCATTTTTTGAAGCCTGTGTTGAGTTTCTAAAAATTTTGAGACCCAATCTGGAAAGGAAACACAGAGATGAACAAAACCTAGAAATATTTTTTCATTCCGAGATAGTTCCGATTTGTACCCTCAAATCAATGTCACCATTTGCTAGACTTTTTGATTGCGCCCTAGGTCACAATCAACCTAAAAATTCTTAGATCAAAATTCTATTTTCAGATCTTAGAAGTTTGCTGAAAAGGGTATCCGAATCTGCACTTTGTTCCACTGTTCCCGAACCTGTAACTCCCAAAACAACACCTGCAAATATCTAAAAAAGAGGGGTTTTGGGGTGGCAATAAAGGGTTTTTCCTTAGTTAAACCCCCATTTTGGTGATCTCCACCTCTACAAATAGCCAAATATAGTAGAATGTATGTTTCTATGTTGCTAAGTGGAAAGAGCTTTGAATGTGTAATGTCAAGATCTAATCCTCTAGATTAAAAACCCTAACATGAATTGAGAATGAGAAAGCAATGCATAGATTTGAATGTGATAAAGAAAGAATAGAAAGCCCCCAAGGATAAATTTCTCCTACCAAACTCACAATCCTTAATTGCTACCCCATGATAATATCTTTTGAATTCTTGAAGGTTGAAAAAGGTGGATCCAAGAAGAAGGAAAGAAGGAAGATGTCTCTCTTGCTCCAAACAAGATCCACAATGGCTTGTGTACAAAAGTTATTAAATGTATTAATGCATCATAATGTCTTGTCCTTCTATATCATCCTCTTTCTTTATTGCTTCATCATCATGTTAAAATCATAATTCCATCATATCATCTTATGATTCTTTTTCATGTCCAAATGAAGGCAAAAGAGAGTGTTTATATAGAGATCCTAATATAGACCTCCTAGGGTAATGCAAGGGACCCAAATTAAAATTTCACCTTGAATTATGGTCGAATTACAATAACCAAACAAGGAGGGGATGTATTAATTAGACTATCTAGGAAAACACATCTGCATTAGGACCCGGGGACCTATTTTATGTTTTAGAACCCCGATAGGCTCCAGGTTTGAAAGCGGGGACCATCACCTGACAGGGGTCAAGGTCAAACTTTACCTTTACCTAGGTCAAATATGACCTTGACCTTGACCTAGGTCAAGGTCAACCTCAACCCTAACCTAGTTCAGCATTGACCTCAACCCTGAACCAAAGTTTCAGCTGGTCACCTTGGGAAATCTGTAGGATTCCTAGGTCAACCGGGGACCTAGTGAGGTGAGAAAACACACCAAAAGTTAGATAGAGGCACAGAGGCCAAAGATTAAGTGTGATGAATATTTATAAGAGCCAATACATAGGTTCTACCCAAGAAAATGAAATCATAGAAAGGGTGATTAAGGAGGATCCAAAGGATCCTAATGCCTAATTTAACCTAGAAATGTAGAATCAAGTGCATGTGCATCCTAAATGCAAATCTAATATGAAAATGTACTAAACGAGGGTGATAAAACTACAAAAATTCAAGTTCTTCCATTTTAAGATGATGCAAAAATTAATAAGGAATCAACTAATTATGGAGTCAGATTCTATGGATTATGCACAAAAGTCTTGAAATTTGCTAGGAGACCTAATTCACTATTTTAGGACATCAACGACCTTCCCAAACCTATAAATCCAAAAAATTCTGAATCACTTGGCAAAAAAATGGGTTTTTCAAACACCCTTTATCAATATTTCCAACATATGTAAAGCAAGAAGTAGGTTTTTTTGGACCATAGCCTACTGTTACAACTTTGAGACCTAAAAAATACACAAAAATGGGCAAAAATACAAAGGAACTAGATCATAAACTTAACCCAAAGACTTCCTATGTTGGATAGCAGATAACTATGTCCTAAAACACCTAAATATGAAAGGAATTAGTCTTAGACACTTGGGAACATCAAAATCCCCAAATTAGGCTCCTAAACACTCCAAAACTAGGACTTCTCCAATCTAGACTCTCCAAGAGAAATTCCAACCAACCAAAGGTGGATTCACCATCCTTTCATCATAATTAAGTGTTTCCAATCATAAAAGGTGCTCCTCTTGAGGCCCAATATGCTACTGCAATAGCTATGCAAGCATTTCCTTGTTCCTTAACCTTGCAACAATCATCAAATGGTGATCACCTACAACATTTGATGAATTTCCTGATGATCACTTATCATTGAGAAGAAAGGAATTGCAGAAGTTTCTATTGAAGTTGTGGAGTGCATGGATGAAGAAATCCAAGTTTGGACAGTCAAGTTTCCATTAAAGATTACTTTTGAGAAGAGAGAGGATAGGGATATAAAGGAAGCCATAGATGAAATGTTTACATGCCAATGAGGATGGCATTGGGATGAGGAGTTACCAAAGGTCTCAAAGATGACAAAGACCTTGGAGAGCAAAGATTTAAATCTCTTGAAGTCAAAGTTGAAGGACTAGGATACTATTTGGCATAAGAAGATAAAGAAAAGGGTTGTGTGGCCTATCAAAAGGTTGACTTCAGAGAAGAGTCTACTGTAGAGAGAAATTACTGAGAGAGTTCAAGAAGTTGATGATAAGGAGAGTGTAGAAGTTGCTGAGAAGTGCAAAGAAATTAGTCTTCCAAGTCTTGAAGACAAGACATATTTGTGGGAAGAATTGGATGCCATAGTTGATGAATGGAAAAAGAAGGGTGGTGTAGTGGAAGAATTCCTAGGATAGGGGCATGAAGATGAAACAGAAGATGGTCATGAAAATACCTTAGAGGTTGAAGTGTCTACAAGTACAAAGATCTCACAAGGAGTGTGTGAGAATACAGAGGAAGTTCTAAAACCAGTGATGGAGAGAAGATAGGAATACCAAACAATTGTTTTGGTGAATAAGAAATAGTTGATCATTTTTATCCCTAACACTTTTATGATAGGTTTTCTTTGGGATGGATCAACACTTGTAATATATCTTCCTAACATGAATAATGTAGGATTGGAGACTAGTTGTAAGGCATTATGGATGAATGAGTGAGTTTAACAATATTGAAGATTTGTATGCATGGTGCATGGTTATAGAAGTAGAGGATCTGGCCATTAGAGGGGATGATTTTGTGTGAGTCCATGCTAGGATGGTATAATAATGGTAAATCATCTATTTATTTGAGGCTATGGTGTTGAGAGGTTGTACATTGACCAAGCCCTAGAGTTTAGGGGTTGTTGAGAAGCAAATCAAGGATTTTTCACTTAGAGAGGTATTCTAATCAAATTGGTTGTACAATCTATGATTTGGGGTCATTTTATGACTCTATTGAAATTTTCAAGGTCTGGGGTGAAGATGCATTATTAGTTGCTTTGGAAAAGGGGTCGAATTAACCCTCTAAGTTCAATGACAGTGGCAAAGTTGAGTAGGATGGTCCAAGAGACAAGGGGTCTATTCAGAGATAGGTTAATGGGATTGAAAAAGGGTATTCATATATATTATTGGTTTTAAGAGTTGTTTGGAACTATTTTGAGAAAATATTTAAAAACCCTTGCTGTTGTACTACTAGGATAGTGTATGACTAGACAGATTTGTGAAGGAGACAAAATGTCTTGAAGGAAGGGTTTGTGGCTTGGTGTATGGGTGAAACAAGTGTTTTGGGGTGCTTAGAAGAGTTAGGATCACCTATGAAAGAAAGGTTGATGGTTGTGGTTGTAGAAGCCTATAGAATGAAGGATGCATAACATGGAGTTTGGACCATGATTGAATGATAGGAGTATGAAGAAGTGGATGGATTCAAGATGTAGAGTCTAGTGGAGTCTAAGGAGATTTAAGTTAACCTCTAATAGGTCTTGTGAGTGGGATGGGTTCTAAGGTGATCTTTTGAATGAATATTAAAGGATTTTTTATAACGCAAAGAAGGAAGAAGTCATTAAACCATGAAGAAATGTTACTTTCCACTAGCCTTTTGCATCTGTTTGATAATATGCATCAAAATAATATACAAGCATAAATATAGCATGTTGAACTATTTGAAAAATGTAAAGAGATTTTATTACATTGACTGCAAGGATTATAAACAAAGTACTAAAAGTACTTTTAGATCTACTCAGACATGGTGTAACACCAAAATAATAACATTAATCAAATGAAAACTGAATCTATAAAGGATCAAAGGTTCTCTCATTGGCCATGCCACATGTATGAATGAAGGAAATTGAAAACCAATTCAGAGGTTTAGTTATCCCAAAATCACAACAATGGAGTCTTTCAAATAAACACATGTAAAATTAATGTTAAATAACATAATGCATTTGACAAAACATTAATCAATTGCACTCCTATCTACCATGAATCTTGCAATCAACATTTTGGTGCTCTCAAAAGTATAGTGCACCAGATGGTTAATGGAGAATGAACATGTAGTATGAAAATAATACATACATACAATGCATGGAAAAGATATAATATGAAAATGAACATACATACATAAATACAATGCATGACAAAGACATAATATGGAAATAATACATACATACAACACATGCCAAAGATATAATATGGAAATGATACATACAACAAACACTTGAAAAAGATAAAATAATCAGAAATGAACATATAGATATGTATATATGAAATAGTTGTGTACAAAATGTTGCACAAGCCATCTCCAAAAATTTAAAAAATCAACATATCTAGATACAATATGGCATACGCCATCTCAAAATGTTCCATATAACATCTCAACATAAGAAGTTCAACTAGAAATGTTTATAGGACATCCTATTCTACTAGTGGATGATCAAAGTGAAGTCTCTTCGAACTACTCTTTAGCTCTGATGGATCCTGCATTTAAACACAAAGGTGAAACCCCAAGTTAGATTACTTAATTTATATGGTTTCTATAAATAATAAATAAAAATTTAAAATCATAGTCAACAATAATAAATAATTTTTTTTTGAAAAAATTTGAGCTCTCATGTACCTCACCTATATGTCTCCTCATGTGGTCTAGATACCTAATATATGTCATTGGTAGCGAAGGGACAATGTCACCAATGTCTAATCTGACATGTATATATGTTTGCAGACATGAGTTTGATGTATGAATTATACTATGTAATGTTAAATCCTTGGTAGAAAATACATGTTTTATATATAATTGAATAAAATTAAAACTTACCTATGTTGACCTTTCTTCAGGAAATGTCACTTGGGTCATCAGTGATACAAACCCTTGGCATGGTACCTCCCTCAAAGAAGGGGTGAACTACAAAAATCAAACAGATAAGTTTCATACAATCATGACTTGATCATATTAAATATATACTTGATAGTAAACTGCACATAAATAAATTTAGAAACATACGTATTGTGGGGCTATCACTATCAATTGAGATGCTTATGACTCTATCATGGCGAACTGGTCTCATGACATCATCAACCACCACCCTCTATTAAATAAAACATATAATTCAAAATGAGTACACACAAGTGACAAGTATAGATGTATGCTTAAACAATATAAAATACTTAATTAGCTTCCCCTTGTCAATGCCAGACCCCTGAATCCCCTCACATTGCCCCCAGTGGAAACTGGTGAAACTTGCATCGGTATGTAATCAGATGATAAAAAAAATTAGAAAATACATTTATACACTATTATAATAAAAGGAAACCACTAAGCACATTAAAATGTATGTACCATGGAAGTGTCAAGGCCAAATGACATGGCCAAAAGTGTGGACCCCTCCACTTATGCCACCTCCTCCTCTGTCATCAACTGGACATAAATGAAATACATAAAAAAATATAAGTGGGCAATCATTATAAAAAAAATATATTAAAAATACAAACATTTAAAATTAAATACAATGTAACAGGTTCACTGTTTACTGTTACCGTAACAGTAGGAGTCTGTGGCTTTGTATGCCCCTGATGCACATCTCCATGGGGTGCTTCAATTCTTGTAGTGTGTTGTGTACTATCATCCACCTCGAAGACATAGTTATATGCATCACTATCATTTAGGGGACCCAAGCATATATTCTTGCACATAACGCAAGTATGAGGCACATAAACATGTGAGCTTGTTGAGGATGTGGAAGGGATAGAAGCATCAACATGAGGAGGCAACAAGTCCACACTCTACCTAACCAGTAGATCACTCAAGGTTTGAATGGATTGAATAGTCTATGAGTTGGCCTCAACAAGAATGTAAGGATGTTGCACTGTAGGAGGTGGTGAAATCTTGGAAGGGGGGGACATATGTGCAGGATTTCACCCACTCTACCCTGAGCCTATCTTGGGGAACACCTAAGCCTATGCCTTGGTTCTGTCTGATGCTCCAATAATTGACTTTATGATTGAGCACAAATTCAGCATACAATTTTATTATGAAATAGAACGAGACATCCTAATTGCTGTGAGGTGTTCTATCAAAAATCATCTACTAGAGATCCCAAAAGTTGTCACGTACTGCATCATTTGTGCACCATTTAATTGATAGCTTGGTTTTTTAGGGTCCACTTTTAAACCGGTTTTGGGATCAACAAAAATGTTACATATGTCATTTTTTGTTACGTTTAGATCAATAACTTGATCGTAGTCAAGCCCATCATAAAATTGGGTATGCATGGATTCACACAAAAGAAGTGCAGCATTGCGTTGTTCTATGAGTTTCTCCATGATCTCAATAATGGAGTTCAGCATGGAAAACATAGGGCACAAGGTAGTGATATTCACATATGTGTTCTCATATCCTCTAAGATGATTTAGATTATCTCCTATGAGATCCTATAATGGTCAATGGTTTGATAACGGTTGGTCTTTTGAAGGTGAGGGATTGTTTTCTGGTGGTTTTGGATTGTTCGCGGACTCATTGGGAGGGTTTTTGGATTGGTCTGAATCCATGTCTGATTAAAAAATAATAAAGAATAAAGAATATCAATTTCAACCCTAGTTTTTATCATTTCAACTCTAGTTTATAATCAATTTTAAAAAACAATAAACAATATCACATAAAACCTTTTTTTTTTTTCAAAAATAAAATTTCAATCCAAAAACAAAAAAACAACAATGAAACTACTAAATTTTACTTACCTTTAATTGTAGCAAATATGATATTGGATCCCAATCTGATAGATGATATTCTTGGCTTGGATGCTTCAATGTTTTCACAATGAACATGTTGAATGCAGTCGCAGGCAACAATATATTGAAACTGATGAATATCGGATATCCGATAATGCTTTAGCTTTGGATTTTAGCTTGGCCAGGTGTACTGAAACCCATGCCTACTCAAAAGTCAACAAACTTTTTGGTGCACTATTGGACGAGTGAAAAATTAATTTTTTCACATCGCTAATTTTTGGCATACCATGATCCTGCACAAACCCCAAAAAAAGGTCAATTTCAGTGACACAAAATTGAAAGGAAACGCCAAACTATCTAAGGCTTCTTCTAAGAATTTGAAAAAAACCTACTACTCAAATCCTCTATCACCTCCCAAATAGAGGTACCCTATTTTTCAGGAGTCAGGGATGAGATAATGGGAAGTAATCCCATATCTTATAGAACAATATAGATTTTCAAAAATAGAATTACATGACTACTCCTATGGATTTGTGTAGGGACACTCCACAAAAAAGGGTTCTTTGAATTTGGATGACTCTTCTATCAATACTTTGGTGAAGAATCGATTGAATAACCTAGAGGTTATTTCTGATTGGATTATTACTGAGATTAATAATCTGAAGAAGATTATCCCTCTACTAAAAAATTGAATTATATTCTTGGAAACACTCGCACTTTGGCCAAAGGTATCAAAGATCTCAAGCATGACCATGAAGAGGAAATCTGCAAACTAGAAGATTCCATTAAGGTAGTTCGTGATAAGTTGAATGAGGGTTTTTTCTAATAGTAAATCCACCACGAAGGACAATAGTGAGGATCTTAGAAATCTCAATGTGCAAGTTGTGGTTGTTCAAAACCTTCCAAAGGAGGATTATGAGATGAAGAAGAGGTGCAGAGACATGGTGGAGGATAACGCTATTGAGGTTGAGATAGGGACCACCTATACTATATCAGGCCTTGCTATAAGCCTTAGAAACATGAACAAGTATATAACCCTTTTAGACAACATTGTCAAGAAAGTGAGGGGTATTAATGAAGACATTATTACGAAAAATGATATTATTTAGTTAATATGTTATAGGTTAGTTTGGGGTTTGTTTTCCCCCATGTTTTTCTTCCTTTTGTCACAAGGTTGGTGTTTGTTTTATCTTATCAAAATGAAGTTTATTTTTTTTGTATAACTGAAATTATGGTCCTTGTAAAACACACTTTTTCCCTAATAAAAAACCTACACACACACACACACACACACA
>MU224596.1:1975265-1987821 GCA_018584345.1 Thuja plicata | reverse complement strand
TTCATGAACCAACAAAATTCATATTCATATTCAAATATGAACCTGCGGATTTTGATGAATGTGAATTGAAAAGTGTTTTCTTTAGACTCAATAGCATATGGTTTCAGAGCTAGGTTCTTGTCTATAAAAATCTTAGGTTACCAAACCCTCATTCTGACAACATCTATCTATATACAAATGAATCATAATCCAATATTATAGTCTTGCCTCTACAAATGAAATATACACTATTTGATGCAAATAGAAAGGATGTATAATCATAGACATACTTCGATAGAGAGGTATATGAATGCAACAAAAATCCTTAACTATTTTCAACAAATCCTTTCTCAAATAGAGAGACAATTGACATCTATGAAGGTTGCACCAACATTGGTGATACAACTTTCCAAATCAGGTACCCAAATTGACATAGAGACTTGTTTGTACTAACATTTCTATTTAAGAATCATACCTCAAAACACTTAAAAATATGGGTTATGTAATCAAGGGTTCCTTCACCGACTTCAGGGATCCAATACATCACAATGAACTCAGTAGAAAAGATCCTCAATACCATTTTTTGATACTTTATTTGTAAGGGAGACAACTTCTTTGTAGCCTTATTTTTTGACTTATTAGACCACGAAAACTAAACCTTCTAATTAAGGGTCCAAAAAAATACACTTTTAGATACCTATTATCAAGTTACAAAACATATCACAATCTTAGATCTGGGTTTTGTTAGTTCCTTTACTTGCAAACATATAAAATACTTGTATTAACCCTGCTCTATTATCCCACACACTGATCAAGAAAGAAATACAAAAACAAAAATAGGGTTTCCAAACCCTGTACACTTTGAGTTCCACAACCTCAGGTGGGTTTACCTTATTTTAGACTTGAGATGTTCAAATTAATGGAAGTCATTGCATCAAATGGATAGTGGAGTTACATATTTTAACTTCTATAATACCTATTAGACAAAATAAAACAAAATGATAAAGATAAATTTTATGATGACAGCCACCCACTCTAAATGAGTAATAGGCAAGTGTCTTATCCTAGGGTATGGGATTCACTCTTTCCATTCATAACCATTTTCCATGAACATAAACATAAATGTAACTATAGATCTAAAAATGAATAGATATACATAATATATCACCTTCACACATATGTCAAGGTTATCATTAGATTCATTAGACATCTTAAGCTTCACCAAAATAATCCTAAGGTAATTTTACCTTCCCTCGAAAGAACCCCTAAGACAATTTTCACAATTTGCCTAACAGATATATAAACTGAATAATCCTCAATCTCTCAATTTAAGAAAAACTCAAGAATTAACAATGAAGACAAATACTCATCATAATTTTTAGAAAATGTGAATGGATTTCCATTTGTATTCATGTCAAAAGTTAATACAATTCAACAAAAATATTTCAGAACCCTAATCAAGAAATATTGGTCTCAAACAAAATTCTGTACAATATCATTGTATTTCCAAATGTAAAAATGACTATCCTCTTTCCCAGTAGTCTTGGAATCCTTTTATAACTAAATATGCAACAAGCCTTAGACTATCTGGGAAGAATTAAAAAACTTGCAACAACTTTAAAACTGACAAAATAACAGCTTTGAAACAGAACACGGGTGGAAAAAGATCTGCAAACTCTGAACAAAATTTGTTGTTGTTTTGAAAATAGTTTTCTTATCATTTCAATTTCACTTCACACCTATTTACTTATTTGGTAGTGGGCCAATAAAAATTCTTCTCCTACTCCAGCTTATTCATGGCTTCAGTCCATCTGGCATCTACAACTTCCTTTGCTTCAGAAATGAATCTGGTCATGTCCACCTATACTTTTAATAGACTATGAATCAGATCATTGCAACAGCTTGCATTTGTATCTTTCTCTATGTTGTGTTTTATATTATTGGCCTTCCATATTTCATCAAAATCCCTTTCCCAATCTGGCTATGGCTTCAGAGTATTATCATTATAAATCTTGGGGATAAGTAGAGGGCATTGATCACCAAATAATTGCAACTTATTATTTATCAGTTCATTTTTACCATTGAAGAAGGTATAAGTGTCATTCAGATCATTTACCATTTCAATGGTTTCTGATACTTTATGAGGAAAATCATCACTATACAACATTGTTGTCTTCAACTTATCCATCACTCTACTTTTTCCTGACCAAGTTTTGAATGATGATTCCAAAAATGCCATGGCCTCTCTAGTTGTTCTGGATGCTTCTTGTAATGAACCATATAAATCATGTACCAATTCAGTCTTTTGTTGTAACACATTAACCCGGTGTTGTATGATAGCAAGGATTAGAGAAGAACATTATCAATTCTATATTCTGATAGCTCCTCTATTTTTCCTTCTTCTAGTGCTAAGTTACCTTCTGTCTCTATTGCTTCTTCTAATTTTTCCTTCTCATTCACGTGAGGGATTTCAACTATCCTCTTCTCATTTAATTCTTTCTTTAACTTCTCTATCTTTTCCTCTAAAGTATGTGGTGCAAGATCTCCTCAAGGTCTTTGGTAGATCTTTGAAACATTTTGGATTGTAGGTTGGTTTGGCCAACCACTAGAGTAAATAAGGACTAACTTATAAAGTCCCAAGTGAGTTTAGTGTGTTTCTAGAGTCAGGAAATATTAGGGTTTAGTGATTGATGAGATCAAGTTGTAACTAGGGGTCTATGTCCTTAAAAATCAACCAAAGGATCAAAGGTTGACCAAAATAAAAAAAATGGAGGAGAATTCATGGATTTGATGTTTTTGAATGTTTTAAGGTCATGTTATAATGTTTAGGACCAAGTTGGGTCATTGGAAGTGAGAATTGGTCATTTATGCAAAAGATGTAAAAGTTTTCATGACAACTTTGCAAAGTTGTCATGACCATATTTCCTAAAAACTAGGAAAGGGCTTTAATGGTGCCCAAATCCTGACATGAGGGTCCAAACATGTGGGAAATTGATATAAGGTGGAGTAAACCCTAATCTAGGAGGTAGTTGTCATTTCTACGGACTGTGTGTTGAGGAAGAGTGAATTACACTTTAATTTAGTAAAAGAGCCATCATCCAATACTTTAATGGATTGAATGGAGTAAAATATTTCATTGAGAGTGTTTTTTGTGTCATTTAATTTCTTATTGTTCCATTAGTTTGATCATTTTTACTTTATGGCAAAAAATTTAAAAATTCTTCAAGTTTCATTGGTTCTCTGTCCAGTTTTGAACCAATCATGTAAATAATGGATTTTATTGAAGTTACCATGGTCCAAAACCATATGAACACTTGAAATCAAGTAAATCCTTGTATATATATTCTAAATATGGTGTGTGGATTTTGTGTGTAGGGAAGCCATGAGAACAATCAGGCCCTAGGCGAGTGGTGCAAGAGCACCCTAAGGTCTTTGAAAGATATTTTTGGTCATTTTGGCTTGTAGGTTTGTTTAACCAACCATAAATTAATAAGGAATTTGTTATAAATTCCCAAGTGTGTTTAAGGTGTGATTAGAGTTAGTAGTGATTAGGGTTTTCTAGTGATGAGGTCAAATTGTATCTAGGGGTCTATACCCTTAGTAGTCAACCAAAAGGTCAAAGGGTTGACCAAAACTCCAAAATGGAGTGGAAACCAAGGTTTCAATGTTTTTAAGTGTTTTAAGGTCACTTGATAAGTTTTAGGACCAATTTGGTCCATTAGAAGTAACAAGTTGTCAATTTGTCAAAAGATGTAAAAGTTATGACAACTTTTGCAACTTTGCAAAGTTGTCATGACAACATTTCCTATTTTTTGGGAAATGGATTTAATGGTCCCTAAATACCAACATGAGGGTCCAAACATGTGAAGGTAAGGTATATACTATGGGAAAAACCCTAATCCAAGAGTTAGTTTCCATTTTGTACAGATTGTGTGTGCAGAAGGAAGGATTTAGACTGTATTTTCATGACAGTGCTATGATCCAGTAGTGTAATGGATTGAAATTTCTTAGTTAATGGATTGAGAACTTTTATGTTGGCACGTACTTACTTCTTGTAGCATTGGATTGAAAATTTTGTGTGATTGGTGAAGGTTTTGTAAATTCTTTTATTTTCACAGTTTCCCTGTTTGGTTTTGAGGCACTTATGTAAATATGCCACCCTCTTGAATTCCCCTAGTCAAACTGCTATAGCCCCTTGGATTAAAGTAGGGGAATCCATATACATTGTGTATATAGGTTATGAATTTTTTTTATGCAGTGGAAGCAATTTTATCATCAAGCCCTAGGTGAGTGCAACTTCATTATGGTTAGGTGCTTGAATGGAGCAATAGAAAGAAAGCTTTCTCAGTGGATTAGTTGAATCCAATAAATGGAGGGGACATGTAGAGAGGAGAGTCTTTGTTATTTGTATGCAAGGAGAAGTTTGGAGGAGTGGAAGGAAATAAAAACAATTTAATAAACTAGACTATGTGCATGTTCCCTAAAACACATGAAAATAGGGGTTTCTTGGAAAACTAATGTACGGACAGAGTGGGAGCTTGAGACCTTGAAAATATTAGAGTAGAGAAAAAACCCACAAGGAATATATAACCAGTTCCCAAGAGTGTTAAGGGATTGTCAGAGTAAATGTAATTTTTCAGTTTTTAGGAGGGCTAATTAGGCCTAAAAGGCTACAAGGCCTTCATTACTAGAAATATTGAACCCGATTGAAACCAGGGTGAAAGGTCCACAAGATTGGATCTAAGTGAGTTTAAAGATACCTAAAGAAGGTTAAGAATCCCATCCCAAGGAAGATAGCCTAGATGGAGAGTAAGTGATCAGGACAAGCCATGGATGAGAAGAGTTATGGAGAAGGACCTAGTGTGAATTTAAACTTGTTGGAGAGCTCCTAGTGTGTTAGAGGAACAAGATAGGAATCCTCTAGTTAGGTTGTTATAGGAACCCTAAGAAAGACAAAGATAAGGTCTAGTAGAAAGAAAGAAAGCTCTAGGAGTGAAATCTCCCCACCAAATTGGTATCAAAGCCATTGAGAGGCTTGGGAGTTGATTGGTGTATGTCAGAAAGGAGTGAATCCATAGGTGAGAACATCATGGTGACTAATGCCAAATTGGAAAGGGACTTGTTAGAGCATCAAGACAAGAATAGGCTTCTTGAAGAAGCAATGGAGGAAATGAAGATAAAGATGGCAGAGGTTGTAGAGACAACCAACAAGATGAAGGAGAAGATGAGTGAAGATAAAAACAATGAGAAGAAACCAGTAGAGGAGGAGATAGAACTAGAGCCTGACCCTCCTCTACTTGAGGAACCATTTCTCAAGGCACTCAAAGCATTGAGTGGTAAGGCTCTAGAATGCATTCCAGTGTTCTCTGGTAAGATGGATGCAGATATGGTTATGGAATGGATTGAGGGCATGGAGAACCACTTCAAATGTGATGGAATCACATAAGCACAGAAGGTAAAGATAGCCAAGTCTAGGCTAAGAGGGAAAGCACTCACATGGTGGAAGTTTCTGCAAGAAGAAAGGGAGAAAGAGGGAACAAATCAAAACTTAAGCAAAACTATCTTCCAGAAGACTATGATGTTCAGCTACACAAGACAAGGTAGAATCTTAGGCAAAAGGACCTAGATGTGCCATCATACATGGAAGAATTTCAGAAGAATTTTCTGAGATGAAGGATACAGGAGACAAAGAGCATCAAGGTAGCTCGGTACCTTAATGGGTTAAGGTGGAATATACAAGAAGAACTTAGTCTCTTTACCCTAACCTCCAAGAAGAGGAATGTTCTAAACAATCAGAGGTGAGTCTAGAATTAGAGAAGGAAGATCATCTCATGTTGAGAAGAATCCTGATCTAGACACCCACCAAAGATGAACATAAGCAGAGAAGGGCTCTTTTTAGAGTCAGATGCAAGATATTGGGGAAAGTGTGCAAAGTTATTATTGATTCAGGGTCCACAGATAATTTTATATTTGAGGAGGCGGTAGAGAAGTTGAAACTCACCAAGATTTCACATGTGTGTCCTTATAAAGTTACTTGGTTAAACAAGGGGAAAAACATCTTGGTAAATGAGAAAGTCTGGGTAGAATTCACCATTGCAAAGTATCAAGATATGATACTTTGTTATGTGTTTCCAATGGATTAATGTCATATGTTTCTTGGCATACCATGGAAGTATGATAGGGAAGTTGTCCATAATAGGAAAGAGAACAAGTACTTCAAGAAAAATGGGGTAAATTTCAAAATTCAGTATTTGATAGAGGAATACATAGTGGACAAGACAAAATCCAGTACATTGTTGATGAGTGGAAAAGATTTCCTAAAGGATATGAAAGAGGAAGGATTTGTCTATACAATCATGTTAAAGCCAAAGGAGGAGGAGACTCATAAGCAAGAACCTATGCCAAAGGAAGTGAAACAACTATTGGATCAGTTTAAGGACATAATATGTGAGTGTACACTAGCTAGACTAAGACCAAAGAGGGAGATAAGTTATCAGATTGACTTTATACTAGAAGCATCTTTATCAAAAAAGGGTGCATATAAAATGACACTAGAGAAAAACAAGGAGATAGCCAACAAATTACAAGAACTTTTGGACCAAGGGCTAATCAGAAAGAGCATAAGACCAAGTGTTGTCCCAATGCTATTGGCTCCTATGAAGGGAGGTAAGTGGAGGATTTGTATTGATTCTAGGGCAATTAATAGGATAACTATTAGATATCAATTTCCTATTCCTAGCATAGAATATTTAATGGATTGTTTGGGGGGTGCTAAGTACTTCTCTAAAATTGATTTGAAAAGTGGTTACTACCAAATTAGGATAAAATAAGGTGAAGAGTGGAATTCAGCCTTTAAGACTACATAGGGGTTATATGAATGGTTAGTTATGCCCTTTGGTCTTACCAATGCACCTATTACCTTTATGAGGGTGATTAATGAAGTCTTGAAAGACTATATAGGTGTATTTGTAGTTGTCTATCTAGATGACATACTCATTTTTATCAAGAAAAAGGAGGTTCATATGAAACACTTGGAGTTAGTGTTGATGAGGTTGCAAGAAGAAGCAATCACCATAAATCTTTAAAAGAGTGAGTTCATGAAGGAAGAACTAGTCTACGTAGGATTTGTAGTTTCCCAAGGTGACTTGAAAATGGATAAGGACAAAGTAGAGGCCATATTGAACTTGCCTAATCCTAAGATAGGGACTGAATTTATGATCTCCCATGGGTTAGCCCAATTCTATAGGAAGTTTATTAGAAGATTCAGTGAGATCTATGCTCCAATTCTAGAGACCATTAAAGCAGGGTTGAAAACTAAATTTGTATGGACCAAGGCAACTAATGAGGGGCTTGAAAGGATTAAAAGATAAGTAGCCACTCAACCTATATTGTTATTACCAAGCTTAACAAACCTTTAATAGTAGAGTGTGATGCCATCAACATAGAAGTGGGGGTTATATTAAGCCAAGAAGGCAGTCCTGTGGCATTTTTCAATGAGATTGAATGAGGCAAAGTCTAGGTACTCTTCCTATGACTTGGAGCTATATGCTCTTGTACAAGCCCTAACGAAATGGAGGCATTATTTATTGCCTAAATATTTTTTGGTATTTATAGATAACAAAGCATCGAGTTATATCAATACTTAAGACAAACTTAGTTTGAGACACATCAAATGGATGGATTTTTTACAGTCATACACCTTCACTATTAAGCATAAGAAGGGGGTACAAAATAAAGTTCCAGATGCCCGTAGTAGAAGGATACTTACCATACAAGAGATTGAGTTGGAGAGTACAAGTTTTGAAGGGTATAAAGACCTTTATGAAGGAGATGCTAACTTCTTAGTGATCTACAAGGTGTGCAAAGAGTTTGAGAATCACTTTCATAGTGAGTATGCAGACTACACTCTTTAGAATAGTTTGTTGTTCAAGGGGAAACCATTATGTGTTCCAAGGGGATCCATGAGGGAGAACCTCATCCAAGAAAATTATAATGGGAGCTTAATTAGACACTTTGGATTGAACAAGACTTTGGATCTAGTGGAGAGGTTCTATTGGTGGCCAAAAATGCAGAGATATATAAGGAGATATATAGAGAAGTGTGGAGTGTGTCAAAATGCAAAAGGAAATTCATCAAATGCAGGATATATCATCCATTTCCCATCCCAAGTAGACCATGGGATTCTATTGTGGGACTACCTAGGACACCTACTTGTTTAGATAGTATGTTTGTGGTAGTGGACAGATTTAGATAAATGAGCCATTTTGTCCCATGCAAGACAACACATGATGCTAGCCATATTTTCCATCTTTTCTTTAAATAGGTAGTGAGGATACATGGCTTTCCAACAAGCATAGTTGTCAATAGAGATGTGAATTTTATGGGACATTTCTAGAAGACACTTTGGAGAAGGCTAAGAAGCAACTTGTCACATAGCTTAGCTTATTATCCTCAAACAGATGGCCAAACAGAAGTGATCAACATGGTACTTGGTAATTTGTTGAGATGTTTGTCAAATGAATATGGACAAAATTGGAAGAAAGTGATACCTAAGGTGTTTGTCCCATTTGAGATTGTTTATGGGTTACACCCAAGTGGTGTACTTGATTTGAGAGACTTACAAGGTTATGAAGGCATCAATGGTCATGTTGATGATTTATCTCAGTCAATGAGAGAGGTACATGAATAGGTTAGGAAGACATTAATGGAGGTCAATCAGAAGTTGAAAGTCAAGAGAGACGAGGGAAGAAGAGATCTACAATTTGAAGTAGGTGATCTAGTAATGGTGTGGTTGAATAATGCTAGGCTACAAAAGGGGATACCTAGTAAGATGCAGATGAAAAGGATTGATCCTTGTAAGGTGTTGGCCAAATATGGACCCAATGCCTATAAGGTAGAACTACCCAAGGAGATGTAAATTTATCCAATCTTTAATGTGAAAGATTTGATAAAGTATGAAGGGCTAGAAATGAATGAAGTATAATACATTGCTGAGGTGAAAAAGGATGTGGGGGAGTTCAAGACTCTAGATCAGATCAAAACACAAGCTGAAAAGATACTAGATTCAAGAGTGAAAAAGAAGACCAGGCATAAGATCTATGTGGAACATGTAGTGAAGTTGAGGCAGAAACTAGAGTTAGAAGTGACTTGGATAGCTGAAAGTGACTTCAAGAAACATGGAATTACTAAGGAGTTCCTGACACCATAGGTACCATAATTTGTTTTCTGCAGGGGGAGAATGGTGGAGGAGCACCCTAACATCTTTGAAAGATATTTTTGGTCATTTTGGATTGTAGGTTTTTTTAGCCAACCATCAGTTAATAAGGACTATGTTATAAATTTCCAAGTGTTTTTAAGGTGTGATAAGAGTGAGTAGTGATTGGGGTTTTCTAGTGATGAGGTCAAATTGTATCTACGGGTCTATACCCTTAGAAGTTAACCAAAAGGTAAAAGGGTTGATGAAAACTCCAAAATGGAGTGGAAACCAAGGTTTTGATGTTTTTAAGTGTTTTAAGGTCATTTGATAAGTTTTAGGACCAAGTTGGGCCATTAGAAGCAACAAGTTGTCATTTTGGCAAAAGATGTAAAAGTTGTCATGACAACTTTTGCAACTTTGCAAAGTTGTCATGACAACATTTCCTAGTTTTTAGGAAAGGGATTTAATAGTGCCCAAATCCCAATATGAGGGTCCAGAATTTTGAGGGTAGGGTATATAAGGTGGGAAAAACCCTAATCCAAGAGTTTTTTTCAATTGTGTATGGATTGTGTGTATAGAAGGAAGGATTTAGACTGTATTTTCATGACAGTGCTATGATCCAGTAGTGTAATGGATTGAAAATGCTTGTTTAATCGATTGATAATTTTTATGTTGGAATTTACTTAATTATTGTAGCATTGGATTGAACATTTTTTGTGACCAGTGAAGGTTTTGTAAATTCTTTTATTTTCATAGGTTTGTTGCCTGGTTTTGAGGAAGTTATGTAAATATCCCACCCACTTGAATTACCGTGGTCAAAATCCTATGGCCTATTGGATACAAGTAGTGGAATCCATGTACATTGTGTATATAGGTTTTGGAGTGTTTTATGTTGGGAAATCAATTTTAGCATCAAGTCCTAGGCGAGTGCAACTGCATTCTGGTTTGGTGCTTGAATGGAGCAATAACAAGAAAGCTTTCTCATTAGATTGGTTGAATCCAATCAATGTAGGGGACATGTAGAGAGGAGAGACCTTGTTATTTTTATGCAAGGATAAGTTTAGGTGATGTGTGGAAGGAAATCAAAACAAGTTAAGAAAATAGAATGTGTGCATGTTCTCTACAACCCATGAAAATAGGGGTTTCTTGGAAAACTAATGTACAGATAGAGTGGGAACTTGAGCCCTTGAAAATCCTAGAGTAAAGGAATAACCCACAAGGAATATATAACCAGTTCCCAATGGTGTTAAGGGATTTTGAGAGTAAATTCACTTTTTCATTATTTAGGAGGGCTAATTAGGCCTAAAATGCTACAAGGCCTTAATTAGTAGAAATATTGAACCCAATTGAAAATAGGGTCTGTTGGTAATATTTCTTATTTGGCTGTTCTCCTGGTTCCTTGTCCTTTTTTCTGGTTCTGGCTTATCCATTTCAGTCCCTTCTTGTTCAGTCTGGCTTCAACTCTGCAAATTTTCAGGTTTTTATACCTATACATTGCCAAAATTGTCAAAACACTGGAAAACCCTAGCAACCAAATGCTAAACGATATATCTTGAAACCCTAGGCCATGTTTTCTATTTCATCGTTACCTTTTTCAAGTCACTAAAGACATGTGCCTTAAGTCAGGTCGCTTAATCGCTTTACCAGAAATGAATATGCTAAAACATCTCCCGACTTTGCTTTTACCTTGTGTCGCATAGTCTTGATAAAAAATGGAATATTCTCTCAGTGTATCGAGACTTAGCAATTTCCTCTTAGTCGGGTTGTCGCTTGATATCATGTTATGAGCTTTTAAAAGGAATGGGACCCGCCTCAGTCAGGTGATCACGAGAAGAAATGGCCAGTCAAAGAAATGTCTCCCGACTTTGCGATTCATTTCATGTCGCATGGTCGCTGGATCAGCTCAGTCAAACAGTTAAGCTCTTTCTTCAGTTGCGTGGTCTCGTGATAATTGGCGGTTAAGAGATAACAGTCACGACTCAGCGACTAACTGTTTCATGCTAAGAGATTTCCCTAAGTCAGGATGTCACCAGATCAGGGTGGTGAGTCAGATTTCAAGTATGCATAAAGTGGATGAAAGAACAGATGACACTTGTCACATAACTAATGGTTTTCAGGTGATCGCTTGATAAAGGAAGTGGATCACACGATAACAAGACTAGGGTATGTTTTCCCTCAGTCGCGAAGTCTCTTGATATTTTAAAGGGTATATGAAATTCTGAGGCGATTATGCGATGGTCGTTCGATGAAGGAGTAAAAGGATCTGACGGTGGTCGCGAAGTCTGATGATAAAAGTTCCCTAGGTAAAAAGTGCTTCCGACTAAGCGATTAGGGTATGTCGCGAGGTCGCTGAGAAAAGAAAAGGGCACGTGCTTCAAGTTAAAGGTAAAGACATAGGATCACGTGATAGAGCAACTGAAGGACTGTTCAATACATCGCTTACTCGCTAATGTTTTCAGATGAAAGGAATACAGTTCATGACTGTGCGACAAGGAAAAAAGGATAGCTGTCGCATACTCACTGATCAAAAAGGATAAAGGGAATAAAGCTCGCGAGTATGCGATGAGCCAAAAGAAGATAGATGTTGCACACTCGCGGTCAAGTATGAAGTAAGATAAAAGGGCTTGCTAGCATGCGATGAGCCAAAGGACAGGATGCATCGCTCAGCCGCACATAAAATGAAAGCTGGAATGTTAAGATGGCGAGTGAGCGACTAGACAAGGTTTCCAATGAAAAAGTGAATATCGTTCAGTCACCAAGGCTCAAGTGGTATGGAAAGTTATCTCACGAGTTAGCGATGAGCTGTCAGTGAGGGAGGCGTCGCTTACTCGCAGGAATCAAAAAGATAATAGGAAAAGTGGCGCGAGTATGCGATAAACACGAAATGAAGTTCAAAGTTAATGCATCGCTCACTCGGATGGATCAAAGAGAAAAGTATAAAAGTGGTGTGGGTGTGCAACTGACATGAAATAAGGATCAAAGACAACGCATCGCTCAGTCGCAGAAGATAAAAAGTGCAGTGAAAATGGATGGCGACTATGCGATGAGAAATAAAAAAGATGTGTCGCTCACTCACGGGGATTTTTCCAAAGGTGAAAATGTAGCAGCAGTGCAGACAGAACGCGTGAACTAATAGAGAAGAATTTGTCAAAGAGGTTGATGGTGCATTCAATGTGTGTTCACCATGTTCACCATGTCTAGAGCCCAGGTTGTTCAGTTTGCAGAGGTACTGTAGGTGAGCAGTGTTATGACTAAGATTTCACAAAGTACAAGAGCAGATATTGATATAGACAGATTCAATAAAGTATTGTTTAAAGTCTTTACAGTAAAGATTAACGTCAACAGGTTCCCACTTGTTGTACATCACCGATGCTAGATGGG
>MU224596.1:1929122-1968038 GCA_018584345.1 Thuja plicata | reverse complement strand
ACATTATAACATACTGTGTAAACAGTTATCATAAAAGGTAAAACCTGCCTGAGTATATGTGGAGCTCAAAAATGAAGAAGGACCTTATCTAGTCCTTAGCAATTAGGCTTTTCTTGTCCCTGAATCAATATTAGGAAGCGTGGTGTTCAAATAGTTATTTCAAGCACTGTGGTTCATACAAGAAAAATCCCTAACAGGGTCAAAGGGACAAAAGATTGGATCTAATTGAGTTGAAAGAGACACAAATAAGGTCAGGAATCCCATCCCATTGAAGATATCCTAGAAGGGGAGTAAGTGATCAAGACAAGCCATGGATGAGAAGAGCCATGGAGAAGGACCTAGTGTAAACTGGGACTTTTTGGAGAGATCCTTGTGTGTTAGAGGAACAAAATATGAATCCTATAGTTAGGGTGGTGATAAGAACCCTAATAAACACCAATAGAAGGTATAGTAGAGAGAAATAAATCTCTAGGAGTTGGAGCTCCCCAGCAGCAAGTACTGTGTATTCTGGCTAGGAAGTCTGAACAATGCAAAAGTAATAAGTTTTTCTTATGGATTGGTGTGTGACAATATTTGTTAGAGGAATGTAGGGGAATATATAATAGACATGTGTATATAATGAGAAGATTATAGAATTTCATTAGAGTACCTATTGAAGAATGAGAAGTGAAACCAGTGTACATGCCCTATAAACCCTTAATTTTAGTGGTTTGGTTGAAGTCCATTGTATGGAAAAAGTGGGGAACTAAAGCCTTGAAAATACTAGAGCCTAGGATAAATTCACAAGGAATATATAATCAGTTCACAAGGGTGTTAAGAGATTTTGTGATAAAAATCATTATTACTCTGTTTAGGAGGGCTAAATAGGCCTCCAAACTTGAAAATCAAGAACCCAATTGAAATGGATATGAAAGGTCCATAAAATTGGATCAAGTGTAGTTGAAAGAGACCTAGGAATGGTCAAGAATCCTATCACTAGGGAGGTTGGTCAATTGAGAAAGAAGGTGACTAGGACAAGCCATGGATGCATAGGAGTATCAAGAGGAAGTTAGTGACAATTTGAAGTTGTTGAAGAGCTCAAAGGGAGATAGGGGATCGGGGAGTTATCCTCTAGTTAGTCTCATGATAGAAACCCTAGGAAGACCAAAAAATGTCTTGTAAGGAGCAAGAAATCTCTAGGAGTTGGATCTACCCATTAGTATGCTTATCAACCACAACCTCCTCATGCTTCTTGGCTAAAGCCATTATCGGACAAAAATTCTTCTCATATCTTTTGGATAAGTCATCTATTTTTTCCATGTTTGTAAATGAAACCTGGGTCATTAGCTAAGCTATCTCTATGCCACTAGTATTTTGTAAGTTCTAGATCATCCTATTGGCCCTCATTTCTTCTCTTATACTCAACACTAAGGTATTTTGTGTAGTAGCGGCTAAAGACCAAATGGCTAAGGTTTTGGATTTTGGGTCAAAACCTAATTCTCTCAGTACCTCATCAATCTCAAATTCTATTTTAAACATAGGATTTTCTTGCCTCCTAATTTGATCAATAATAAAAGTAGATTGCAAATCCCAGTCTAGCATTAATAGCACCCCACTATTCTGCACTAATAATCTGGCCTATTCAATAGTTATTAGCTCACTCTTAGGGTCATATTCCTAAAGTATCTTAACAATCTCTTCATTCTTATCTTCTTTCTCTTGTCCTGTTATCAATTTATGCTTCAATTTCTTTTTCTTTTGTTTGATCAAGAAGCTTTTGAACTCTTCAGACTTAATAAAGTCATCATATTTTATGAATCCATTTTTCATTCCACCCTTTCATCCACTTCTACCTCTAGGATCATCTTGTTATCTCCTTGATCCTCACTCTATGGCACCTTTTTCAATTATTTCCTAACTTTTCAGAAATATCTCCCATGCTTTGTTACCACTGCATTGGCCATACTATTCCTAGCTTGGACCATTTTGTGTTCTTCTTTTTTCTTCTTGATAGGTGGTTCCCTAGTAGAGGTAGCTTCTTCACCAGCCTCTTCCTCTTCCTCCTGGGGATGCTCATGCTATTCTAAATGCTCATCATCATGCAAAGCCACTTTGTGAGGGGATCCATGGGACTGTGTATCCTTTGCATTAAAATTTGGTAGTTGTGCCATCAATTAGTCATATGACTCTAACATCTTTTAAATCCTCTGTAAGTAAGGAGTATCAAGAAAGAAACTTGAAAAAGAATCATCAGACTCCTTCCATCTAGCTTCCACCCTCATGAGATCCTTACACTTTCTTCTTATGTCTTGTACATCAAGCCTTTCCATTTTATTTCTAACAATATCTTCTTCATCAAGAGATTCATGGTCTCTCATAGTCTTCCAACGGGTCATGGTTTTTAAGGCTATCTTCACAAAATATTCTACGTCACAAAACCTAAAAACTATGGTTGGCATTGTATATTCTTTCAAGAAACCATTAATCATCTCAAAATCTTTCTTCCCAACAGAAAAATCAAACCTGACCCATAACCTAGGGACAAATGTAGCTTTTTTGTTCCCTTCTAAAAACTCTTTATCCATCAAAGTAATTTTCCATATGAATTCTAAAAATGCAATTCTTAGTGGGACAAATTTAGGGAGGGCAGGAGGGGGTTGTGAACACCCATACACCCTGATAATAGTGAATTGGTCAAAGAAAAGGAAATCACCCCAATTATGGGAAATGGACCAACCTTGAATAAAAATCCATTCTCTTAATAATCTTCTGACATTAATTGATAACCTCTCCCTTACTACTCCCAATAAATCCAAAATTGGATCAACAATCCAGTTATGAAAGGAAAAAAAAATGAGGAATCTATAGAGGCACTATCCCATACCTAGGTCCACCATTGAATTGGCATCTAAACACCATATTCTTAATCAAAAAATTCTAACTCCTTGTCCATAGAAGCTATGTTGTAGTAAAGAATCATGAACATTAGATGTGAATAATGTTTGAATTTTGGAACAGAGGAATCTAATCTAATCTCCACTAATCCATTATGTATAGCCTCAAATATATGTGCAACATAGTTATAATCAAAATTAACTTCTGTATGTTGGATATCCATTTCCATCATTGCAAAATCAACAAGAACACTTGAATCTCCATCAAAACCCAACATCCTACATAGACCATATACTGTGCACTTGACATAATTATGGAATAAGGATAAGTCAAAAATTGGCTTCACATTATTTGGAATTACCACTAGATGTCTATCTATTCTGGGCATAAACCTAGGCATCTCATGTTTCCTTCTGGTTTTCTCCCTTTTCTCATAATCAGTTTGTATTTTACCCAAATTAATTTGAATATACAGTGCACCAGTAATTTGGAAGACCTCTGCTACTAATCTTTTGTTTATAGCCACTAGGGCTTCCTTATTCTTCTTTCTAATTACCCTAGCTACTAGACAATATATCTCATCTTGCTCTTTAACTAGGTCCACATCAACATAGACATCAGGAACAATTAATATGGCCATGTTCATATTCTAGGGGTACAAAGAGGGGTTTATTTAACCCTATTTTTCCAAAATTAATGAAACAAAAAATTACCCAAATAATTTTGAGTAACAGGATTCCTGCATTGACACCACTTGTCCTTCCATTCTGCATCATTGGCACTATTTGCACTAGATGTTCCAGGAAAGAGATCAAGAAACTCCTCTACATATTTCTTAGATGTAGCTATTTTCTTTCCTGGCCCCTTTGAAAATGCGCTGATTGTAGCTTGGCTCATCTTTCCTTCTAAAAATTTAATCTTAAATAGACTCTTCTTCAATTCACTCAGAAAATCATAAGGCAAAAAATGAGAAATATAAAGAATGAATGCATAATCAATCATACTTATATCCCATCTAATGATCATCTTCTCTTCATTACTGCAACTTCTCATGCATTCAAAAACAAGGCATTAACTTCTACAACTAGTGTTGCCATTAATTCAAACTCTTGTATCCTTGCTAGAACAACTATACATTTTATTTATCTATCACCTAGAATTAGGAAAAGTACATATGACATGCTTAACTTCACTCGCTATCTATTCAAACATTTAAAATTTTCATTGCAAGTGAGAAATGAAGGCTATACCTCTAAACTCATTGCAAACTTGCAACAACTTTAGGATTTGACCTTGATCCTCTAGCGAGTGAGTGACAACCTCTGGTATGATTTATTTTTATTAGTCGCACACTCACAGTATTTTACTTCCTCATGCTTGAGACTTCACGAGTGAGCGATGAGTAAAAAAATGACTCAAATTTCACCTCGTCGCATACTCGCAACATCCTTCTAAAAATATTTTATTATCCTTGCAAGTGAGAGACAAACCTTCTAAGAACATACCACTAACCGAGTCACTCAATTGCTGTCCATTTTTTATAACCGCTAAGCCTTAGGAAGTGAGATACAGTCATAAAATCCTTTACTCACACACTCATGGCTTGAAAAACATTATGTATTGATGCATCTTGATTGAGCACTGACATGACAATCTCCTTTGGTCACATACTCGATGCTAAAAAATATTTATGTGTCAAGTATCAGCGAGTGAGCGATATGATTCAAAATATATCTGGTCGCACACTCACAATAGTTATCCTTTTGATTATAAACCTTCAGGGAGTGAGAAAAAACATTACTTTAATTGAATCTCCCTCAGTCGTGTACTTGCTATCAAAATTGTATTTGACCTTTATTATTTGCGGCTGTGCGACATCTAAAACATCTCCCTCATCGCTCACTCGCAAACCAAAATATTTGAATTTATCATCAACGTGACTGAGCGATGACAATCGATAGGAATTTAGTTATCTGGCATCACCTGTTTGCACAATGAAATACATTAGAATGAAAACAACAAAGAGTGAGCGATTGCTTATTTTCAAACTAGACCCTCAAACTTACGTAGTAAAATTAACAAACCATAAAGCATGAACGAGTGAGGGATTAACCATAATATTTCCCTACCCGCACACTCGCGAGCTAAAGAGTTAAAAGCCTAAATATATTGTGACTATGTGAAAGACCCTTTTAGAACCTTTCTCTCACTTGCATAGCTATAAAAATAGACCAAAGACACACCGCAACTATGTGAGAACCCCTTTTAATAAATTTTCCACTCACTCGCCGAACCAAGTCAACACTTTACAGAAACGTTACGACTGTGGGATCACATACTGACTGATGAGCCGCTCACTCGCACAACCACTAATTTCAATTAAAGGAAACAATGTGAATGCACGTCTAGGCACAAAATAATACGATAATGACTTAGCACAACTTAAAACCCTTTTCATGAAAAAAGACAAAGACCTAAGCAAAATTACGCGGGAAAAAACTAATGTTTGAAAAATGAAAATTTTTAGGATCCAATGCCAACAATGGCTCTGACTGGGGAAATTTAATTGCAAGATTAACATTATAAAACCAAACTTTGGGACATAGACCAAAACCATAAAACAAAACTATACATACACACACCACACAATTGAAACCTAAAGCAGGGAAACCTAAACTACTGTGCATGGAAAAGTAGAATTATGAGAAATAATACTTCAGGAATTGTCTATGGCCTAGCAATTACTATATCTCACCATCAGAATCCTCCAAAAAATATCAATCTTGTCCATGAAAATCTTGAATTACAAAGGGGCCCATCCATAGTGACTCAAACTTACCATACTTGCCCTTTTCTTCTTTTCTTGCATTCCATTGGAGCACCATGTCATTTATTTGAAACTTCCTTTCATGTGCTCTTTTGTCAAAAATGTATTTAGATTTCTACTGGACTTTTATATTTCTTTTATGTGCTTTAGCCCTTATTTCTTCCAATTCCACCAATTGGATCATCCTATCCTTCATAGGTTCATGCACTTTTAACTCTTCTTCTTGCATAAACTTATAAACAGGTAACAAGTTATTCAAAGGAAATCTTGCATGAGTCCCATAGACCATTTCAAAAGGGGAAATCCCTATTTATCACTTTATTATTACCCTATCAGCCCAAAGGGCTAACTTTAACTTTGAGTGCCAAGACTTCTTATTTTTTTTCAAAGTCCTCTTAATGATATTCATTATGCTCTTATTACTAGACATAGCCTGTCCTTTATCTTGCAGATGATAGGGTGAGGAATACGATAAAACAATGCCATAATCCTCACAAAATTCTTTAAACTCATTAGATCTAAAGCACATGGCATTGTCCATTATCAATCTGGTTGGCACACCAAACCTAGTCAAAATATTGTCTATTAGAAAATTCATTACCACTTTTTTGGTTTCCTTCTTAGATGGGATTGGCTCAGTCCATTTGGTGAAGTAATTTGTTGCCACAAGAATCCAACTGTGGCCTCCACTAGACTTTTCTAAAAAATCTCCAATAAAATCAATGCCCCATTGGGAAAAAGGTGCTTCAACTGTCATTAGAGTCAACATCAACGCCCCTGAAAATTTCAACTTAGAAGAAAACCTTTGGCAAGGCTCACATTTTTGCACAAATTTTTGGGTATCTTTAAAAGGAGATGGCCAATAAAACCCAGCTCTAACCATTTTATGAGTTGTATTTTTGGTAGAGTAATGTCCTTCATAGATACCATCATGCATTTCATTTAGAACTGTGTATGAGGAAAATGTCAACCTTCAATCACTCACAAACAAGAAATCATTAGAGAGTTAGCATCTAAAATCCAAGAGAGATAAAAGCAAGCAAGACAAAATAAAGTATCCCCATATCATCGGATAGAGATAAAACAAGTTGTAACCATGAGGCTTGTTTGATTTGATCATTTTGGATTGGATGTGGGTGTGCTCTCTCAAACACACATATGAAGTGGATCCCCAATGCAAAATGCAATTATGAATACAAGATTTGGGAACAAAAGAAGAGATTCAAGAGCTAGTATGGGGAAATAGTCTCAAATTCTTTAAATGATTATGCTACTATGATTATGAAATGCAATACAAGAAAGAAACTTATGATTCATTTACACATAAAAACATGAAACTAGCTATGAAAATCTAAAGCAATTCTAGCATAATAACAATGCACAATGAGAGATGAAAAATGAAGAGGAGAAGGCCTCTACTTATAAAATTTTGGGAGAGAAGAGGAAGGATTGGATGAGGTGGAATCTATGTGAAATCCACATCAGAGCCACATAAGGGACACATAGGCTTGAAGGGATAGCTAAATTTGAGTCAAACTTGGCATTAAATGTTGAGTGGCTCAAGATTTCCAAGTGGGAGGCAAACTTGTAAGAGGAATTTAAGAGGGAAGGGTGCCCACTTTGGAGAGAATTTCCCCCATGTGGGTGAGCATTCCATTAGCCTTAAAAAGGTTAGGAATCACCCTTTAAGTATAATTAGAGGACAGTTAGGTAGGGAAGCATGCTTAGAAAATGAGGTGATGGGGGTAGAGTAGGAATAGGGTAGGCTTAGGGTAGGTGTCTAGGTTGGATTAATAGGTTCCTAGCTAGGGTTTAGATTATAATTCAATTTAGATTTGAATAAATTATAGTTTAAAAGAGTTAGGAATATGGAGGTGTTTTAATAAATATAAATTTATTAAAAAAGGGATTTTGTGAGGCAAACGTATTTAAATAAAATACATTGGAACATTATTTGATCATTGATAAATACCAACTATGAAACTATTTAATTGATTGAATTAAATAGTTAGAGTAATAAGAGGGAATTTAATATTAATAATAATATTAATATTTTTGGACGTCTACATTTTTCCCCTCTTTGATGTGGCATTGCAAGTGACGTTATGCCAAAGACAAGAAAATAATTTGCCCCAGAGGAAGAGGGTTTTTAGGAGTCATGCTGAAGCAACGACGATATAGGGTTGTGGCATTTTCTCGAAAAAGGAAGCAACAAGAAGGAGGAAGGAAGAGGAGGGAATAAATAAAATCCTTTTGAAATGCAACTAAGAATTCAATTAAGAAGGCAAATGCAAGGATGAAATTAAATGCAGCTAATGAGCTTTGGGGATCCATTTGTGTGAATAATATAGAGAGCACATCCGATTTTTATATTGCAAGAGGAGGTATGCATCAGGTGTTAGAAAACATAGATGACAGAATTCGTTTGTGTTGACTAGATGCTCAAACAAAAGCACACTGCAAAAGACTTATGTATCACTAGCCACTAGTCACAACGCACCAAGATATAGTAGATCAGGGTAGTGGTGAGTAGATTTAAACTGCCACAAAAAGATAAAATTAATAAAGAAGGCCTCATGACCAATCATTCATTCATTCCAAAGTTCTTTCCATGAAAAAGATTGGTGTGATGTAGGATTTGATAAGTCGATGGCGGAAGGATGCATCCTGACGGGCAAAGATTTAATTTGATGTGATTAAAAGCTATTTGCTGATAAAAGTTGTGAACAGAATGAGGAAAAAGGATAATTGGTCGTAAAATTGATTTGTTGAAAAACATGGTCGCAGTCGCAAGAGGCAAAACGTCACTAAAAAGAAAAAAATTGAGTAATGCAGAAGTAAACGATGGTTTATTGCAAGATTTTTGAGAATGTTTGATTTTTTTGAATTTTGTGGAATTTTTGAATTTTTTGGATTTTTTACGATTTTGGAATTTTTTTGTAATTTTTTACGCATTGAAACTATACAACTAGAACAATTTATACAAAAATATATAGTGGGGGGGTAAATGGAGTGAAAAAAATTTCGTGGAAAATGGGGGGCTATAAGAGGGGCTGGGGGGCTTAAAGAAGGTCATTTGTGAATAGTGCTTTGGCAAAATGAGAGCTCTGGAGTGAAAATTATGGCTGATGAGAGGATGAAGGGGAATTTGGGGGAGCACATTTGCACACACGGGAGACCCGCGCAGTGACCAGGACCAGTGAGTGACTCAACTAATACTTTTCTTTTCACTTTGTCAAAGTTTTTAACACTTTTTGAGTGGGTTAGGGGGCTTTAAATGTGGGTAATTAGGTTTCAGACTGGAGACGCCGGTTCCTAAACTTGCGTCTATGAAGATGAAAATCCCTAGATCGATGTCTTTGCAGACACCCATCCTTGAACCTACAATTTTGAAGATATCAGTGCCGAACCAACGTCTTCAAAGACACAGGACCCAGATCCACATATTCGAAGATAGCGGTTTATAGGAGAAAACAGGAAGAGACACCTGTATGAGAACCAAGATTTTTGGCTAAATCGAAGTCTGTTCCCTAAAGGGGAAGACACCGAGGAGAAGGTAAATGGAGGGACCCTGTGGGGCCAGGGATGGGTCGGTAAAGGACCTAGGGACAAGATGCACCATTTTGGGAGGGGTTAGGTCAGGAATAGAAGGGAGATGGGTTGACATGTTGAACTTTGAATGTTACAGGAGTTGTTCCCACCATTGGGATCATGGGAGCATTGTCCACCGACCATGAAGTTGGAGGCTCAGCTTATAGAGGAGGAATGGGGGTTAGTAGCAGTTGTTGGGTTGGAATATGTGCCCTGTTGGCCTTGGCTACAAGCACACAATGGGATGATGACTACTTTGATCGAGTGGTGGCATAGCGATATGACCACATTCCATCTACTGATGGGAGAGGCCATGATCACTCTTGAGGATGTGTGGTGGATTTTTCAGATACCGATCTGAGGGGCGATTCCTCAATATAGATTAGAGGATAGTGATCACTATATGGAGATCCCATTTAGGAGACTGATGAGGAGGATCCTAATATACATGACCTAGATGCCCTGGCAGCCAGTGGTGGATAGGAGACTATGGCAGATAGCCTTATTTTTGGTGGGACTAATCGGAGGATGGATGCTAGCTAATTTGGATGGTCATGGTTTTGGCATGGGATGGTCTTGGGTGCTAGAAAAGATGTTAGAGGAGGGCATGTCCTATTGTTGGGGGTACGTTGTCCTAGGATAGTTGTAACATGATTTACACATGGTGGCGTATAATGGGGTGTGCAACATGGGGATGGGAGTTACTTTGATGTTAGTATGGGCATGGGAGCACATTGCAGTGTTCCAATCGATGAGAATGTGAGAGGTGCAGAAGACAGGAGAGCTATATGCATGTAGATATAGGCTACCATTGAGATATACTTCTGTAGTTCAGACCGGATACTGGCGTCGGCTGCTAGAAGAGGTGCAGGTTTTCTATTGAACCCCATATAGATTCTATGAGCCATGGGGAGCGATGGACTAGGAGGCAGGTGCAGTGGATGGTTTTGAGTACTTTCTATACCTTTCATATGTACAGACTGATTGCTTTCTTTAGGGGATGACCATCCACACGATAGAGAAATATAGACCATCCAGGGTCATGAGACAGTTTGGGCTATAGCAAGGGGTGGTGGAAGGGGATTACTTACATCCTCATGTCACTAGGGAGGTGGGCATTTGGGGGAGATACACTGACACTCTCACAGTGAGGGTATCCTAGACGACTATGGCATGGATAGACTTTATGGCCAAGCCTAATGTCATTGATGCAGGTATGATTGAAGAGTATGTAGCATGGTGGTCCGCACATGTGCCCTTATAGCTCACAGACCCAACACAAGTGGTTTCTCATGAGAAGCTGATAGGGGACACAGAGGTGGATGATGAGACAAATATAGGAGATTCCCCTGAGACTTCAGCAGCAGGTTAGAGGAGGAGGCCATAGCGGAGATGGGTTAGACCTTGAAAAGAGGCACAGACATGGGTTGGAGTAGATTAGGTGCCACAGGGGCCACCAGGGGATGGGTAGGATCAGGGGCCACAAGGGCCACCATAGGGATAGGTACAGGTACCTCAGACACCATCATAGGTACAAGTACCACAAGGGCCACCAACAGGGTTTGTGGCATAGGATACCCATGACACTATCAACCCAAGGTGAGACATTTTATAGATTGAGTGTGTACGGATGTGGGGCTTATTAGGTATGGCACAGGTATCTGAGACTAGCTTTCACACTAAGATGACCCAGATACATGAACTATTAGCTCCAGAGACAGCATAGGCAGACAGGGCTAAGGGTACTCTTGACACCTTATAGAGTAGGGTGGAATCAGGAGAGTTCTCCATGGTTGACTTGACTCAGGATGCTACTGAGTTACGTACCAAGATAGGTACACTTATAGATCAGTTGGGTACTTTTACCATACAGATGGAGTAGGCCATAGAGTAGATCCTTGCATTGACCTCTGAGAGGGATGCAGCGTAGAGGTGGGCCGAGGCTTACAGGATAGAGAGAGACATCGCTAGCCAAGTGACCAACACAGGTTGTATGGGATAGGCTGTGGTGGAGGCTCTTTCTGCCCATAGGGATGTAGCAAGGGCAGGTAGAGAGGCAACTCATTATCCAACATTATATTTTGACTTAGTCCTAGAGGCTCAAACAAAGGTATTCA
The DNA here is from genome assembly GCA_018584345.1 of Thuja plicata. Lineage (NCBI taxonomy): Eukaryota > Viridiplantae > Streptophyta > Pinopsida > Cupressales > Cupressaceae > Thuja > Thuja plicata. The sequence goes on along the minus strand of MU224596.1, from coordinate 1,956,629 downwards.
CTGAGAGATTTCGGTCATAGAGCATAGGGCGGGCATCACAGTCTAAGGGATCCATGGGGATGCCACCACATCCACCACCACAATAGGGAGGTGGATCAGCACAACCACCTACATGATTCATCAGAGGATTATGAGACACATTTTTTCATTTGGAGATGTACATGTATATCAACACCATCGGTGTGTGGCTTATGTATTTTTATTGATGACAGACATTTGTACTTATGATTTTTATTATATAAACATGATGATCAATGAGGACATTATGATTTTGTGTGATTCTATGCCTTGATATATATGATGTTATGATGCATATTCTTATATGATTACTGACATTTAATGCTTGCAGTATGTGATGCATATGTATGAAAAAAATTTAATGCAAGATGGTTTTATGCTTATGTATATATGATGTATGTCTGATGTAGGGTGGATGATGCTTATATGATGTACTGACGTGTATGGTTACAGGATGTGATGTGATTTTATGATGTATGCAATGTATATGCTGATGTTTAATGAATATGATTATGGATGCAAGATAAATTTAATGTACATAATGAATCTAAATGAATCTTAACAATGCAAGACTATAATGTTTTAACAATGCAAGATATAAAATGAAGCTAAATGATCTAAATGAATAATGCACGATGTAAAATGAATCTAAATGATTTAACAATGCAAGACTAAAATTGGATCGAAATGATTTAACAATCAATCTAAATGAGTTAACAATGCAAGATGATAAAAATGAATCTAAATGATTTAACAATGCATTATGATAAAAATGAATCTAAATTATTTAACAATGCAAGATGAATCTAAATGTTTTAACAATGCAAGACTAAAAAAATGATTTTAACTATGCAATTAAATAATGAACTTAATCCAATCGAATGATGATCAATGCAATTTAATGATGAACCAAATGCAATCTAATGATGAACCGAATGAAATTGAATGATGATCAATGCAATGGATGCGATGGATGCAATAGATGAGATGGGACCCATATTTTTGGTGTTTGTCACAATCAACTGATGACCCAGCTAGGAGGACTATGAAGGACCAGGCAGGGAATGTTAGCATGACGATGACTTAGGATTTTAGTGTGATGGCGAGAAGACTGGATACATCACGAATATACAAGGATCCAACTGAATGATTAATTACAAGCGAATAATTACAAGTGATTATGTACACATGTTAATGCCAAGATTCGATTGGATCTTAATTTTTCATTCCTGTGATAGTTTGGTATGCCGATTGATTAGTTTCAAGAGGAAGGATACATCCTACAAGAGCCCAAAAATGATGATGATCTAGATTTAGGTCAACAAGAGGAAGGATACATCCTCAAAGGACCCATTTCCAAAAACATGGGATTCATAAATCTGACTGGTAAAAGGTGCACTGTGATAAAACTATAGAACCAAGATGTTGTCAAAAGGAACTTGCTGCAACATAGGATTCTAAAAGCATAACTGGATCATGTTATGCAAGGAGACCAACCGAGGACACGAGATATATATAAGAAACACTAAGCAGAAAAATAGACGGAATATGTACAGGACTGAAGCTTAGGGGTTGAGATAGCACAATGTATGGACACAAATATACAAGATTATGTGTACAAAAAAGCTCAGGACACAAGATAGGAGGATTGTTTCAGACTAGTGCATGTGATATGCGAACACCCAGGGAATACTGGAAAGATTTAGGTGGAAGCAGATGCGATAAGGGAGATGGAGGATGGAAGGGAGCGAGATTTTGATAGATAATGGTATGGTCCATTATGTGTGACGCCTATTTCCAATTTTTCATCACGCATACTTGTCCAAGGTGCCTGATTGCCAAGTTTTCACCAGTGGATGAAATTTTTCTCTTTATTCTTTCTTTTTCTTTTTGATTTTTTTGATATTTTTTATGTTGTTCAAGCACCTGTTTTCCAGGTTTACATCGGGATAACCATTTTTTCTACTTTTTTGAGATTTTTTTAGGACTATGTTGCATTGTTTTTGTACCTTTTTCTTAGGAATTTTTATACTTTTTATGGTTTTTCTCAGATAACTGGAATGAAAAACCAACCGTTAGGCATAGAAGTGCCTAAGATGAATGATGTTGATAGGATAATTCAATGGTTCTCCTTTAGGAGTGGAGATTTGATATGCCCTAGAACCAAAGCATGCAGTGACCACATAGGGACCTTGCTAGGTGACTTTAAACTTACCCTTCTTTTCTCGATCAGTACCCACTTTCTAATTTTCCTTTAGCACAAGGTCCCCCACCTAGAACTGGTGTGGGTGCACCTTCTTGATATATTTTTTCTTGAGTCTATTTTGATAGACAATTAGGTGATCATAAGCTTTTTAGCACTTTTCATCTAGTAGATCAAGTTGTGTGAGTCACGCTACTTGGTAATCTTCATCATCAACCAGGCCTCTCAGTGATACTTGGAGGGATGGTAGTTTGACCTCAATTAGTAAGACTGTTTCAACACCATAGACTAGGGAATATGGAGTGGTGCCTATAGGAGTATAGTAGGAAGTGCGATATGCCCAGAGGGCGGGATTGATCTAGAGATGCCAGTCACAACCAGTATCATTAACAACTTTCTTGAGGATTTTGAGGAGGGTTTTATTAGTTGCCTCAGGTTGGCCATTACCTTGAGGGAAATATGGACTGGAGAAACAATGATGGATATGGAGGTGAGCACATAGATCACTGACATGTTGATTTTCAAATGGTGTTCTATGATCTGTGAAGGTAGTGGAGGGTATGGAAAAGCGGCAGACAATGTGATAGAGGATGAATTTGGATATATGGACACCTGTAGTATGGGTGAGAGGAATTGCTTCAACCCAATTTGTAAAGTACTCCAGTGTTGTGATTATGTACTTGTGGCCTTTATAAGAGAGGGGAGTAATTTTACCAATGAGAACAAAATCCCAACAAGAGAAGGGCCAAGGAGGCACAATAGGTCTAAGGTCTTGAGCAGGAGCATGGTTCAGATTGGCGTGCTATTGGCAAGGTAGACACTTCTTGGCAAAATCACAAGCATCATGTTCCATTGTTAGACAATAGTGCCCTGTACGTAGAAGTTTCTTAGCTAGGACCATGCCACTCATGTGGCCACCGCAGATTCTAGCATGTACCTCTTGTAAAGCCTAGGCAGCTTTGTTTTCATCTAGACATCTAGAGAGCACATTGTGATAGCCTCGACGATAAAGGGTGTTGGCTACAAGGGTGTAGCGAGAAGATATATGGATAAATTTTTGGCATTGGGTTGCAGTGAGATGGGGGGATATGATACCATTTTGTAGGTAAGCTTGGATATCGTGGTACCTTGGGGACTAGGGATCAACTAAGACACATACATAATTTGATTTATCGTTCTCATAAGCGGGAGCATGAAGTTGGTCAACTAAGAATTTGTATTGTGTAGAATCATGAGGAATCTCTAGGAGGGAGCCAATTCTTTCCATTGCATCAGCAGCCTTGTTCTCCAAGCATGGTACTTGTGTTATCTACAAGTGGAGGAAATTCTCTTCCATCTTGTTGACCGTATGCTTATATGGCATCAATTTGTCATATTTTGTTTGATACTCATATAGAACCTATTTGATGATGAGTTGGGAATCACCAAAGATATGTAGAGTTGTGATGTTCCATTCTATAGCCATGCAGAGTCCTACAATTAGTGCCTCATATTCTACAATGTTGTTTGTGCAGGGACATCCCAATTTGAATGACATAGGGATCTAGTCACCTTGAGATGTGATGAAAAGTATTATTTCCCCTACATCGTGATTTGTGTAGGTCCCATCAAAGTAGATTATCCAAGTAGGTTTATCTTCTATCATGCATAAATGCTCATCTAGAGATTATGTGATCAAAGGATATGCATCTACCAATGGCACTTTTGCTAGCTGATCGACGATGACTTTCCCTTTAATAGATTTTTTGTCTACATATTGAATATCAAATTTGCTTAACAGCATAACCCATTTGGCCATTCAACCTATGAGTGTAGTATTGGAGAGTAGTTACTTGAGAGGATCCACTTTTTAAATGAGCTTGGTTGTATGACTAAGCATATAGTGACAAAGTTTTTGAGTGCCAAAGACCACTGCCAGACATTCTTTTTCTGTAGGTGAATAATTGAGCACATAACCCACTAAGGTTCGACTGATGTAATAAATAGATATTTCTTTGCCTTCATTATCCAATTGAGCAAGGAGTTCCCCCAGGGTTGTTGTAGTAGTAGAAATATATAGGATGAGTCGGCCGGGTATAGGTGGTACCAAGATGGGTGGATTAGCCAAATATTCTTTAATCTTGTCAAAACTCTTCTGGCACTAAGGATCCCATTTGAATGTGTTATCTTTTCATAGGAGATGAGTGAATGGTTGGTAGTTTTCTGATAACTGAGAGATAAAATGATGCATATATTGTAGTTTTCCTTGGAGGCTGCATAGTTGTCAGAGTGTCTTTGGTGGAGGCATCTCTATGATATCTTATACCTTCTTTGGATCTATTTCAATGCCTCATCTGGATACAATGAACCCAAGAATTTTTACTGATGTGACCTCGAAGACACACTTGTTAGGGTTGAGCATTAGGTAGTAGTGTCCAATCTTGTCAAAGACGCATTCCAAAATGTCTAGGTGATCTTTCCTTTTTACTGATTTTTCCAACATATCATCTACATAGTCTTAAAGAATCTTTTGAATCATGTCATGAAAAATGACAGTCATGGCCCTCTGATAGGTTTCCCCAACGTTCTTCAAAAAAAAAGTCATCATGTTATAGCGGAAGGTGCCCCAAGGGGTTGTGAGTGTTGTCTTCTTCTGATCTTCTTCTGCAATATGGATCTGATTATATCTAGAAAAGTCATCCATGAGTGACAACATCTCATGTCCTACTATGAGATCCATGATCATGTCTTTGTTTGGCAATGGGAAATCATCCTTGGGACATGCCTTGTTGAGATCTCAGAATTCTTAACATATCTTGATTGATTTATCAGGTTTAGACACTAGCACCATGTTAGAAATCCAGTCAGAGTGGTCAATGGCATGGATGATCTTGGCTTGGAGTAACTTCTCTAGCTCTGCTTTGACAAGTAGTGCCACTTTAGGGTGCATCTTTCTGAGCTTTTTTTGACAGGTTTGATTTTTGGGTCTACTACAAGATGGTGAACCACCAAGTTGGCGTCTAATCCCCGCATGTAGGAGTAAGACCATGCAAACTTATTGGTGGATTCCTTTAATAAAGTGACAAGATCACTTTCTTCTGCTTTAGTCAGAGATGATGCTATGTATGTGATGGCGGGATTCTCTTTTCTTCCTAGGTTGATAGGTTTTGTTTCTTTGATGAGAATTGATGATTGTTCAGGCCTATAATCATTGATTAGAGGAAGAGGAGAATCTTCATCCTCTGGCGCCTCAGGGAGGTTTTCACCAGTGGATACACCCTTTGTTTTTACTTTTTTATGATCAAATAGCACCCCAAAGGGGTTTTCACTAGGGGATCAATTTTTCTCTTTTTTATTTTTATTTTCTCCTTCATTTTTGCAACTAAAGTTCTCTTCCCCAAAGTATGCATTTGGGTCCAATTTGTAGACATATGTCGAGTCTTACCCCCAGGCATTTCTTTTCTCAATTTCTCCCATAAACCTTAGGAGTTTGTCCTCACTTTTTAACTCGTCAATGTGCATGACACTTGGTTGATCCCAGTCTATGAGTTCAAGATGGTAGAGGGGAAGGTAAATGAAGAGAATCAAAAGTTGGCATAAAATAGAATTTCTCGTGAAGGTTTCATCGTCAAAGACATCATCATAGGGTCTCACAACTTTCTCTTCGTTGACATCTTCGATGTCAGCGATTTCACCCAGGGAAGGATAAGAGGCATAGATTATTTCATTGGCTCCCCCATTCATGTTAGAGTCCATGCCAAGGCCTAGGTTATTTTCTCGTCGGGAAGGTATAATAGGATCTTTCATTCCTTGCTCTTCATAACAAAGGCCACCTCCTTGGTAGGTCCATTTTTCTATCACTAGCATGTGAGTTGTAGGGTACTTACCTTTGAAGTAATTTAGGCAAATTGTGTCCTTGGGTGGTGGATCGTTATAGAGCCATTGTTTGATGTTTGGTGTCATTTCCTAGCTATTCAAAGTACCATTTGAGATAAAAGTGGTAGGACCCAATTGTAGCAGCTTGGTTGTTTTTGGTTCTTTCTTTCTTGGATTAGGTTGGTGACCTTGAGTGTGTGGATCAATTGGCAGTTCTCCAACTGTGAAGGAATCAGATAAGTTGTACTCGCCACAACCTTTGTTGTTGATCTTGACCATAGAAAGTGTGGAAGAGAGGATTGTTTCTGGGTCTGAATGGGTTTGAGATGAACTAGCGACAGAGGTGGCAATGTCAATCCTAGGATAGTGATTGGAATGTGGAAAGGAGGTTTCCAATGAATTGTAGTATGCGAAGGGCTGTGGGTCTGCGTGGATGGTGATCTCAGTGTCATTATATGGGAATTTTATGCACTGATGGTAGGTGGAGAAGATGGATTGCATAGACTGAATCCATGGGCATCCAGGAGTATGTTGAAGGAAAGATCAAGATCAACAACATGACATAGTGTATCTTGGATAATGGGGCCCACTTGGATGCGTAATGATATGGTGCCTTCAGAAGTATGCTCCAGATTGTCATAGGCTTTGATTTTTATGACCTCATTCATAATATCAGCTTCAGTGAAACCGAACTATTTTATGAATTTTAGAGTCCATAGATCGAGGGCCGAACCATTATCTATCATGACCCATTTGTTGGAAAATTCTTTTACCATGACAGCAATATAGAGTGGGAGATTATGATCACATTCTGCTGAGGCTATGTCTTTTGGTCTAAAAGAGACCCCACAACATGTAGAAAAGTGTCCGCCAAGGTTCTGGAATTTAGTGAGGTTGATGTCGCTAGGAACACAGGATTCTTGCAAGGATTTATTGAGGATCTCTTGATATGTGGGTGAAGTGTGGAGGAGATCCAGGATCGAAATTTGGGCTAGAGTATTCCCTAGGTGTTCAAAATTATTGTATTGGGTACTAGTAGATGGAGTGGGACCGATACCTGCAACTATTATTATGCCTCTATGAGTGGTGACTGCACATTGGTTATCAACACCCTTGACATGGATGAAATTGATGAAGGACTGTACTTCGGATATATAGCCGATGAGATTATCGTAGCTGATATATGAATTTGTATAATCTTTTCTATCAGTATTTTCTCCTTGTTTACCCTTCCCTTGATCAGAGGATTGAGTAGGATTGCCTAGGCCTTGACTTGAAGTGAGTTCAGGAAATGCATTTTGATAGATTTTAAAGCCTGTGTTTGGTGATGGTTGATCAGGAGAGTCCACTTTGATCTCTTTACGGTTGGCTACGTCTTGGATGTAATTTTTTAGCTTCATGCATTTTATGGTGGTGTGTCCCTTAACACGGTGATACTCACAGTACTCATGTTTATACTACATAGACTTAGGTGTTGAGTCATCAAATGGCTGCGGTTTTGGATACACAACCTAGTTAGCTTGGACCATTCTATGGAAGATGACATCTATGGGTTCACCCAAAGGGGTAAATTTATGTTGTGGCACATTTGAAGTGTGAGGCCTTTGTTTTCCTTGTGGGACTGATATAGCATTTGTCTAGTTCATAGGACATTGGTAGTTGGGTTGATATGATGTCCCTAGAGGGGGATAGATAGTCATGCCTTGAGGGCATGTGTTTTACTGGTACATTGGTTGGTGATATGTGGGAGTAGGCTGTTGATACATTTCATGAGGTTGAGGATATACTAGCTGTGCTTGTTGATAAGTTTGGGTAGGTGCATTGGGACTAGCTACCACAACCTGAATGTGTTTGGTGTAAGTGGCTTTGTCAGTTACGACATTCTTGTTCTTATTCCAGTACTGCGATTGATCATTATTGTGTTTTTCAAGATGGGATTTTTTGTAGTGCTTGATGGTGCCATCTTCTATGAGACCTCACTCAAGATCCATACCTTTAATTCTGATGTCTTGATAAGTTTGTATGCAATTCATGCGCATGTGATAGGTGAGCTTAGGATGGAGGTTGTTAATGAAGATTTTGATAATATGTTTCTTGAGGGGTTGATAGGACAACCTTGTAGTGAGCCCTTACCAGTACTAAAGGTAATCAGCCAGGCTCTCTCCTCCCTTTTGTTTCAAACTGAATAGATCAAGGAGTGAGAGTTCATTTTTGACATTATGTGTGTATTGGGCCACAAACTTTTTAGATAGTTTAGAAAAAGTAGAGACTGTGCCATAAGGGATTTTCTAGAACCATTCAAGAGTGGTCCCTCCTAAGCTCTTGGGGAATAGTCTCATGAGGAAGTTATCGCTATAGGTCACTTCCTAACATGCCATGTAGAATTCTTTCATGTGACTCACAGGATCTCCCTTCCCCTAATATTTATCAAATTTGGGTGTCTCAAAGTTCTTGGGGAAGGGTATGGCAGTGATAGATCAATCAAATGGATAAGGAAATACCTCTTCAAACTTGAATTTTTTAGTCTCCATCCCTAATTTTAGCTCCTTGAGAGCATTCTTCATTTCCTCCCACTCATGGTTGATTTGTGGGGGAGGATTATTAACCGTGATTGCATGGGTTCCTTGAACTTGATATGGATCAAATGGATTCTATGGGGGATATTGTGGTGTTTGATATGAAGGTTTTTGGTCAGCGTATATGGGTTGTTGTGGTGGAAGCTGTGGAGGGGAATATTGTAGTGGAGGAGTTGGCGGCGCTTGATAAGGTTGTATGCTTGTATTGCTTGAGGCCTTGGATAAGTGGGTTGAGCCTATTGTACACCTGCATAGGGTGGGGGATATATGTTTTGTAAAGGAATTCCCTGAGTGGCTATAGTGAGGTAATTGGTGTTACTAGGAACACTAAATTGTTGTGGTGGTGGGATGGTTTGTGATGCAGCGGAAGATGGCATGGCAAGGTAGTTGGCAGAATGAGCTTGATGTTGCTGCATGGGTTGTATGAAAGGATTAGAAAACTGCTATAGTGGTTGTGCCATGAAGAGATTTTCCCCATGTGTTTGTGGTTTTAGTTGTTGTGTAACTTGGAGGGTGGTTTGTGCAGCTGCGAATGGGCTGATTTATTTCTTTTGTGCTTGGGATGTAAATGGGATTGTAATTTGTTGTTGTGGTTGTTGTTGTTGGGAATGTTGTTGGATGGATTATTGCTATTGAATAGGTTGTTTCTACTGTTGGATTGGTTTCCATTGTTGTTGAATTGGTTATTGCTATAGGATAGGTTGGATGGGAATTTGTGTTATGACGAAGGGATTGGTAGATGATTGTTGCATGGGAGGATCTGGATTGGTTTGCATTTATGGAAAAAATGATGGCATACATTGTGATTGCATTACTAGTGGAGTGGGTAAAGTTCACCCTTGTGGAAATAAGGGTTGGTTATAGGCATTGGTAGGTGGCATGCCTGTGGTGAAGAAAGATAGAATAGGCATGGAGACTTGGGTGCTTCGATGTTGTGAATTGGTTGTTGCACTTTGAATGGGCTGAGTAGGGATGGGTGGAATGGTGGTTTGTTGAGTGCTAATCAATGGTGGTGGAAATTGGGCTATGAATGTTAGAAACTCTCATGAAATCATAGTGACTATGGATTGAGGAGGTTCTTGCGTAGCGATAGGGGGTATTTCTTGTGCTGCTAATGTTGGATCAAGAGGCGTGGCTCCTTAGGTAGATGAAGGTGTCATGTGCATGATGGAGGGTGGGATGGAAGGTTGGACTACCTATGCAATAAGAGTTCCCACCTGTAGGGTTCACTGAAGTGGATCAAAAATTTTGGTTCTAGTGGGATGAGGATATTTCCCTTGAAGTGCCATAGGTCATGTGACAAGTGTGGGTATAATCCAAGGTGGGAGTTGAAGTCCTTGTTGATGAATGTCTTAGAGTACTTGATTTTTGTTACATCCACTCATGGCATTCACCATGTGGACATTTCCTGGATGATTGATAAATGTATCTGTGGTACTCATGGTAGCAGTCTCATTAGTATCTACCAAGATGTGCTCAATTTGTTTGTTTGGCTGAGGTGCATAGGTAATCATGGCATTAGTCTTGTCAATCAGAGGATTAGATGAACTCATGGCAAGATTAGGGTCCATGTTCTTCCTCTTCTTAGTGTCTCATGTGATAGGTGGCATGAAATGACTACCCTAAGAGGATATGAGATGCAAGATGTAATGCAAGGATGTTTTTAGGAAGCTAAGGATGATGATGCTAGGACTAATATTTTAGACGATGTGTCTAGGATGATGAGTATGCTCCTAAGGATGACTTTATGTATGCAAGGACTAAGGGTTGCTTTCCCTGGTGTAAGATCAAGTGGATGTGATTGTCTACCTAAGGCAGACTTGTGGTCTTTAGCGGATGAGATTATCTATCAATGTGAACCAACCTTTTGATCAAGGTGATGAGGTTGCAAAGGAAAAAGGGATTATCCTAAACACTTCTTAGTAAAGGACACTTAAGGATGGGGGTCTGATTAAGATGTAGGTTTTGAGAAACTCAAAATGGGATGCAATACCAAGTGAAGGATGTGATTAAGATTGTTGTGGATGATGATTATGATGATGCTAGGTTGACTAGGATTGGACTAGATTATGCCTGATTATGCTAGGATAAGTGTGTGATGTGTTTCTAAATATTACAACCTAAGGGAGGTCCTAAAATGCAAGCTAAGTGAGCTTAAGAAGAGGAGGAATGTTTGCTTGTTGTGGTAAACCAGCTAGTCATATTTATCAAATCTGACAAAAGCAGCATTTAGATGATATTTGCCCATAAAGTGAGACACCTTGTTATTGTATATCACTTTGTCGAATTGTTCTTGTTTATGGGTTTCTTTGTTGATGGAATTGACTATGTGTTGGTACTTTTTATCCTGTCAGGTTGTATGCTTTTGTTCTCTTTGCATGTGTGGTAACAGAGTTTTTACCTTCTTATTCTTCTTGGAATCAGTCATGTCCTATAAATAGATATGATTTTGGATGAATAGCTGGAGGTTTTAGGACATATCTCATAAAAGACCGGATTCTATAAATTGGAGCTCATGATAATCTGCAAAAGGATGTTGTTTTGATGATTTAGCAAAGGCTTGATTTCTTTCTGATTTTCAATAGATTTGTTTCTTGGAAAGAACCAATTTCAACACAATCAAATCAGAAAATAACATGCATAAGTCTAAAAACAATCCGATAAGGGACAAAGCAACCTTGAAGGATGCAAGCAAGTGACAAATTTTGTTTGTTAGGTATTCCGTTGTGTTTTTGATTTGTCAATATTGTTCAAAAACTTCAAGCATGCATCTACCTAAGGAATTGTCTTTGGATGAAATATTATAGACCCATTGCTTGGTAGTCCTTCACCTCACACAACAGTGTCACCCCCGAAAGGGCACCAGTGTTTTTTCCTTTTTTCCAGGTATTGTTGTCGTGTTACAAAGATCTCTTTCATAACACAATACCTTGGGACACATATTATGGGGATCTTTGGGGGAGATTCTTCCCTCCCCTTGCACTATAATAAATCACTGTTTGGAGGTGAATAGGGTAGCTTTTATGCTTAGAGTGTTTAGTAAGTGTCTCCATTCGATTGTATCCTCTATGTCTGTGCAAGCACAATTTAGGCATATAGCCCCATAGAACATCTTGACAAAAGTGGTCATGTAAACGTGATTGAGACTACGAGGCCGCACTTAAGTTAGATGAGAGCAGAGTATAAGCTCAAATGTAAATCGGCTACTGAGGATTTAACCCCAAAGAGTAAATTTGATTAACGTGAGTTGGAGTGGTGTGGCTTACACCTCATTCTCATGTGGGTCATTCCTAGGACATTTTTCCCTCAACTGGGAGGCCCATCTGAAGGATTAACTTGAAAAGCAAATTGGATTGGCAAAAAAAAGGAGTTTGGATTTGTGATTTTCCCACAAGGGGAAAAGAGCATACTCTTCTATCTAGTATCATTTTCTCCACACAAATGCAAGACATACTTAGTTTATTCCAAAACATTTAATTGTTTAACACAAAGAAAATGCATCTAGGTTTTTGATCTTCCCAAAAGGGAAGAGAGAATACTCCCCTAACACTTGTTTTGGATTAAACAAAAATATCCCACTAATTATTCTATGTGCCTAAAAAAAATCAAACTAAATGCTAACAAGCACGATCATTTGGTCAATTTAAATCAAGGCAACCTGCAAGACAAGTGTGAGTAATCTTATGAAGTTTTGTCTTGGGAAAGCGGTGTTGCAAGACAATTGGTTAGTATTTTGAGCTTTTCCAAATCTTTGATAAGAGATAAAGGTGATTTGCACAAAGAATTTACTTAAAAAAAATATTTCATTATCATAAGATACGAACTATTGAAATTGAAAATGAAATAGTAACTTTGAACATGTGCACCAAATTTTTGAAGTGGAATCTAAATTAATATCTTATAGATCTAAAAAGGTCTCTGAGTCAGCTTTGCAACACTTTTTGAATCATAAAAAATGGATTCCTTAGGCAAAAGTTATGGATGTTTTCATGATAGTGTCTTTGTTTGTAGGCATAGTTGTCTATGTACAAGCAGAGCTGCTCGTCTGTCATAGCCACCTCTGTATAAGAAGAGACGCCTATGCATGAATATGAACATGTTTTTTTAAAATAATGAAGATATTTTGATCAGTTTTAGGGATGTGTGTCCCAGCGAGAATGCTAGAATGTGTATGAGGAAAATGTCAACCTCCAATAACTCACAAACAAGAAATCATTAGAGAGTTAGCATCTAAAATCCAATTGAGATAAAAGTAAGCAAGACAAAATAAAGTATCCCCATATCATCAGATGGAGATAAAAAAAGTTGCACCCATGATGCTTGTTTTATTTTCTCTTTTTTGATTGGATGTGGGTTTTCTCTCTCAAACACACATATGAAGTGGATCCCCAATGCAAAATGTAATTATGAATGCAATATTTGAAAACAAAAGAAGAGATTCAAGAGCTAGTATGGGGAACTAGTCTCAAATTCTTCAAATTATTATGCTACTACGATAATTAAATGAAATACAATAAAGAAACTTATGATTCATTTACCAAATTTATCCTAACATGTGATATTTATATGATTTAAGCATAAAAAAAAGAAACTAGCTATGAAAATCTAAAGCAATTCTAGCATAATAATAATGCACAATGAGAGATGAAAAATGAAGAGGAGACTTGGCCTCTATTTATATAATTTTGGGAGAGAGGAGGAGGGCTTGGATGAGTTGGCATCTATGTGGCATCCACATAAGAGCCATGCAAGGGACACATAGGCTTGAAGGGATGGCAAAATTTGAGTGAAATTTAGCATTAAATGTTGAGTGGCTCAAGATTTCTAGGTGGGAGACAAACTTGTAAGAGGAATTTAAGAGGGATGGGTTCCCATTTTGGAGATAATTTCCCCATGTGTGTGAGCATTCCATTAGCCTTAAAAAGGTTAGGAATCACCCTTTAAGTATAATCATATGATAGTTAGGTAGGGAATCATGCTTAGGAAATGAGGTGATGGGCGTAGAGTAGGATTAGGGTAGGCTTAGGGTAGGTGTCTAGGTTGGATTAATAGGTTCCTAGCTAGGGATTAGATTATAATTCAGTTTAGATTTGAATAAATCATAGTTTAGAAGAATTAGGAATATGGAGGTATTTAGATAAATATAAATTTATTTAAAAAGGGATTTTGTGAGGCAAATGTATTTAAATAAAATACATTGGTATAATATTTGATCATTGAAAAATACCAACTATGAAACTATTTAATTGATTGATTTAAATAGTTAGAGGAATAAGAGGGAACTTAATATTAATAATAATACTAATATTTTTGGACATCTACAAGAACTCTCTTACATTGTGATTGATATAAATAGAACAAAAAAATACCATCTCTATTCTTCCAAAACAAGTCACCATATACCAAAACATAAGTTTGAGCTTGCAGTCTCAGAGTTTTTCTTTGAGCTTCTAATATGTGTCTTGGGTATTCAACATTTTTTTAGAAAAAAACACAATATCAACATACCATGACTGTAACTCAATGCTAGTGTGATTCATACTTACATTCTGGATGTTATTAATTCGAGACAAGTTCATGTTTGTATTGGTCATGAGTTTAGCAAAACCTAAACCTCTAACTAATTTGGTGACTTGAATTTCCAAGTTGAATTCCATAGTTCTGCTGATCGGCCGACATCTTTTTCCAGTGACTTCAAATTGAGATAATATATCTTTTAATGCTGTATGTGGAACATAAGAAATCACTTTTGCACAAACTAGTTAAGGCCTAAAAATATTGACTACTTTGACCAAATCATAATCTTGATTTTCCATCATCTCATAATTTAGTTCTGCTGCCTACAGAGATTTACTAAATAATTCTATAGGATGCTCAAATCCTTCACTACCCTTTTCAACAACACTGCAGCAATAGTATGACATGAAGCAAATGAAAATAAAGAGATAGGCTTCTCATAATCAGGGGATTTTACAACTAGTGCTTGTTGTATTGCCATCTTTATTTCATCAAAGGCTAGTTGAGCTTCCTTATCCCATTTAAACTTGACATTCTTCTTGAGCAACTTAACTATGGGTTTTACTATTTCTGCAAAGTTGGCAATGAATCTTCTTACAAAATTCACCTTTCCCCAAAAATACTATACACCTTTGATGTTCTTGGTAGGTAGAACCTTGTTAATAGCCTCTACACTTTTAGGGTCAATTATGACTCCTTCTTTTGAGACTATATGTCCTAACAGCTTACCCTCTGTCACAACAAAGTGACACTTCTTTGGATTTAGCGATATTCCATATTCCAAAGCTTTAGAAAAAATCTTTTCCAAGTGCTTATAGTGATCCTCAACCCTTTTGGAATATGCAGTAAAATCATCTTGGTACACAACCATAATTATATTTATAAACTCTTTGAAAGCCACATCCATGGCTCTCTGGAAAGTATCTCCTGCATTCATCAAACCAAATGGCATCCTCACATAAACATATATACCCCATGGGGTAGTGAATATTATTTTGAACTGTTTAGTTTCCTAAACCAACACCTGATTATAACCAAGAAAAACCATCCATCATGGATAAGAGTTCACAACTAGTAACTCTTTGCATTATTGCCTCCATATTAGGCAAGGAATAATTATCTTTTAAGGATGCTACATTTAGATTTCTAAAATCCACACATAACCTGATATCACCATTCTTTTTCCTGACTAGCACTAAATTAGATACCCATAAGGAGTGTCTGATTGGCTTTATTATTCCACCCTCTCTGAGTTTTGTTAATTATTGCTCCATTTTAGGGGTGAGTAATGGATTTATTGGCCTTTGCTTTTGCCTAAAAGGCTTGACATCACTTTTCAATGGGACTTCATGCTAGAAAATATCTTCCCTATAAGCCATAAGGTCTTCATAAGACCAAGAAAAAACATGCTTAAACCTTTTCAGCAACTTGATTAAATTTTTTCTTACATGAGGGGCCAACTTTTTTCCAATATATAAAAGTTTGGGATCAAATTTTTACCCCAAGATTATCTCCTCAAATTTATCCATTTTAGTTGTAGACTTTTGGGACATGTAACTATCATTATCAGTAAACATTCCTTCTATTTGAGTTAATCCCTTAGGGATTTCATTTGTTTGCAATTTCACAATTTCATTGCCAAATATTGTTTCTTTTCCATCAACCATCTCCACCAAATTGTTACAGTAAATGATCTGGCTTTCATAATTGTTCATACACTAAATAAATGTAAGGATATCATTATCATTTTCAAATATCTATCAATTATATACATTTTCATGGATAACAAGACTACTCTTAGTCTCTATAATAGAAATTCCATCCAAGGTCATATCATCATTTTTTATGCAATATTAGCCAATTAATTTGTCATGATATATTTAGATCTCTCTATCCATTCAATGGATAATACATAAAAAAATTCAATGGTATCCCAAAATGCATGCTTATATTATTTCAATCTAGCATTCTTGGCAGCATACTTCAATCAGATTTGAGATATGGCTAATTTTTGAACTCCAAAAACCGTTAATAACTTAATACCATGCTTAACCGCTATCTCTAGTCCCAAAATTAATGCCTCATATTCAGCTATATTATTTTTACATTGGAAAGCCAATAGGAAAGAATATTTGAAAGTTGTACCTGATGGAGACATAAATAATACACCAGCTCCCAATCCTTCCTTTGAGCAGGCTCCATCAAATAAATTTTCCACAATTGATTTTGCTGCAATTCTAACTCCTCTATTATGGGGTCACTATTTCTTAACTAAGGTTGGATCTTTTCAACTCTAAAATTATACATATCTACATCCACAAAACAATTCAACATATTTTGTTCAATCTTTTGAACATATACAGAAGCTCTAGGCTCTCGCAATAACTTAGCTTCTCTCCCATTCACAAAAATAGTAGAAAAGGATAGATCTAGTTGTACATGTCCTCTAATAGCTATAGCACACTGCCTTGATAAAAGCATCCCATAATGAGGTGGTGAATCAACCATAAAAAAATCTATTTTAAAAGTGACCTCAGGGTATGCAGCAAGTTTCACTTGTATTTCTTTTAGAGTTCCTATTATAGGTACTTCCCTATTGTCCATGGCATAACATTTATTGAAAGACGTATCCACCTTTAATTCCAATTGTTTCATGATAGTATAAGTCATCACATTAACAGTAGCTTCTGAATCTATCATACAGTTCTTCAATAAAATATTATTTAGAAGGAGTGTCACATAAAAAGGATCAATTTCAAAATGTTCCTAGGTGATCACACTCCCAACACATATTTGGGGTTTATTTTTCTCTCCTTTACTCACACATTTTAAAATATTTACATCAAGGATGTCTGGTAAGGCTGAAAGTAATGAGAAAGCAACTTCTTAGTGTTCTTTTATCTTTAGCATTTCAACTAAGGGAATATACACTTTCATTTGAGATAATGTTTGTTTCATATCAAAGGTTTGAAAACTTAACACAGTCTCAGAAGTAACTTTACCTTTATTGTCCCCAATTTTTCTAGTTTTCTATTCATATGTAAGAGAAATTTTACCTTCTTTGAAAGAAGCATCCTTAAGTTCTTCTCTGTCCATTTTACCCACATCTTGTGTAGGTTATTCATTAGTAACCTCTTTGATAAATAGTGAACCAAGGTTTCTCTTCCCTTGATCAACTTGTCTATTTCTAAGGGGATACGAACTTCTTGCTTGATTCATTGCAGCTATGGTAAGAGATCTTACTTCCTCATCATTAGGTATCCAAAGTTGAACATGTTGCAATTTAGTATTTTCAACATTAACTGTGAGCTATACATTTCCTTGTGACTCATCCTCTAATTCACCATTAACATCCTCAATAGTAAAAGGAGGCATGGCAGGAGAAGTTTTATTATCATTTTGGCTTTCTTGTGTTCCAGTGTTTCCATGTGAGAAACTACACACTGAAAAGGGGAATGAGGCATATTTCAAGCCATACACTAGGGGTTATTCTCAGCATTGTGTGTATTATTATTTTTTAAAGGATCAAGAACATCCCTATTCTTTCCATCACTTGATTCTTCTGGTACAGGCTTACCATCATTCCAATTAGTCTTATAAGGAAAATCCTGCATCCTATAGGATTTCACTTGCCTCAAATACTGCTATCTATTCTTTTGAAAACCCTTTTCATTTTTATCAACCTTTGCAACCAAATATTTTACCACACTCACCAGTGCATCCATTTAATCCTCTTCCTTGGGATTTTTAGTGGACTATCCTTTTGACTCTTTCCAGACTCTGGTATAATCTATTTTACAAAGATTTATAGAAGCCCTTTTGTTTCTCTCTATGTTTATGGCCAATTTGTAAGCATTGTTCATGGTATGAGGATCTTTATCTCTCAATAAATAAGATGTATTCCAATCTAGAGCGCTACAATATGTGGGAGGCAAACATTTTTATCCAACCTCAAAAATTGGAACAACTTATACATAGCCTTTTGAAATCTTATGTTAAACCCAGCTTTGCTCTCATTTTGAAACTTCTTCATGTTGTTGAATTCATTCAACATGAAACCAGATTTTATCTTGTCACAATATTGCTCTTTGAAAAATCTAGCAAACTCATCCCATGAATAGATACTATTATTGGGTATTCCCTGATACCAACCTCTTTCATCCTCAATCAATGCACTAACAATTTAATCATAGCAACCTCATGTTCAATTTCATAATCATTCATTTTATCATCGAATACTTTCAAGTGTTCTTAACCCTTTATAATATTATTTCCATTGAATATGGCGATCTTATCTCTAACTTCATTAGGGATAGCATTTGGTGTGCCCGGGATACCATCAAAAAATAATTGCTTATATATTTCTAAATGAATAGGCTTTCTCTAAAAAATTGGGCCAATGTTTTGGCCACCAATACTAGTGCCCAAATTTTGATGATCAATATTTCTACCTAGTCCACTACCTCTTGAATGTGATGTAAAATTTTGTGTTGTACCAGACACATGGGTATTTTTATTAGTAATAGTATTATGAATCTTAGAAGCAGATCCAGACACACCTTGAGAAATTCTAGAAATACCAACTGTTGAATTTGTGCTAGTGGAAGAGTTTAAGAAACAAATCTTTCTTTTCATTGCAGTAGAGGCAACCTCTAATTCTGCCTTCTCCAATTGTTTGGCAATATCATCTTTGGCCTTTCTAGCCCTCTCCAACTCCATATCAAGTGACAAAAGATCTTGAGATATGCCTTATTCCATCTTAGGCTAAAAAAAATGTATGCCAACAACCTTTTGTTTTCCCTTGTTAGAAATTGTTTGTTTAGTATTAGTTTCTAAAGTATCTTTTACAAATGTTTGACCCTTAGGAGGTTTCAAATCTTCATGAGTTAGGATTTGTCTTAACACAAGACCCTTACATTCAACACTATTCTTCATCAATAAACATTCCCCTTCTTGGAATTATTTTCTTAAGGCATTTACATCCCCAAAAAAGTTCTTTATCCAAACCATGGAATCCTTCTTTAGAAGCTTGATTTCCCAGTTTCAATTGGGAAACTCTTTTCTTTATATTTTATCTCCCAGTAATAGCATTTACAATTTTCTCTTCTCTATTTATAATCATTTTCTCTTTCAATTCCTTATTTAAAAGGTCATTGTCCTGAAGAACTTCTTCTATAGCAGAGCTTGAAGAATCATATAATTTCAATAAATCATCCTCCCCTTGGTCATTCACTAGCTCATAATGACAATTTTTTGTATTTTGGGGATAATTTCCTTTTTGGTGTGATATTCTTTCTATTACAGGGGTACTAAACAGATCATAAAAATAATGTCTATTTGTAGATCCCAAACTCTAGAATTCAGTAGCACACTTTTTTGGGACATTATCCAGGGGCTGACTCAGACCTAAAAATATTGGTTTCCAAAATGAATTAGTGTGAGATTATCCCTTCTTAGAATAGTTCCTTCTATAATTTTTAGTATTATCACCCTCTGATGTAGCTTCAAAGTGTTGTTTCATGTATGATTTTGTATTCTTCATCCTATCCAAAAGGAAACCCCTTAACACTTGATCTACTATATGTTTCCCTTAGAAGCAGTATAACCAATTACCCAGAGTCACCACCCAAATCTTATTGGGAATAAAATAATGAGATATCTCTTTGAAAATGATAGTAAAGAATATGAAAATGAAATAGAGCACGCACTTTGATTTTACAAACTGGATTTCAAGGATTTAACTGTCATCAAACAAGAGTTTCAAACTAACCTTTAGAAGTGTTCATCCCTTGAAATTCCCAAATAGAGTCACCATTTTCTGTTAGTTCCTTTTCTTTCTAACACATAAAATAATTTTATTAAGCATGATCTATTTCCCACACATTGATCAAGCAAGAAACAAAGATAGAAATAGGGTTTCCAAACCCTCTACACTGTGAGTTCCATAACCTCGGGTAGTTTTACCTTTTTTTACACTTGAGATGTTCAAATTAATGGCATTCATTGCATCAAATGCATAGTGGATTTACATATTTTAACTTCTATAATACTTATTTAAAAAACTAAAACAAAATGATAAAGATCAATTTTATGATGATAGCCACCCGCTCCAAATGAAAAATAGGCCAGTGTCTTATCCTAGGGTATGGGAGTCACTCTTTGTATTCATAACCATTTTCCATGAACATAAACATAAATGCAACTACAGATCTAAAAATGAATAGATATACCTAATATATCACCTTCACACATATGTTAAAGTTATCATCAAATTCATTACACATCTTAAGCTTCACCAAAATAATCTTAAGGCAATTTAATCTATCCTTGAAATAACCCCTAAGACAATTTTCACAATCTACCTGATAGATATATAAACTGAATAATCCTCAATCACTATATTTAAGCAAAACTCAAGACATAACAATGAAGACAAATACTCATCATAAGTTTTAGAAATTGTTGACGGATTTCCATTTGTATTCATGTAAGAAAGTTCTTACAATTCAACAAAAAGCTTTTAGAACCCTAATCAAGAAATATTGGTCTTAAACCAAAGTTTTTACGATATCATTATATTTCCAAATGTAAAAATGACTATCCTCTTTCCCAGTAGTCTTGGAACCCTTTTATAACTAAGGATGCAACAAGCCTTAGAATATCTAGGAAGAATTACAAAAACTTGCAACAACTTTATAACTGACAAAATAACACCTTTCAAACTGAACACGGGTAGCTAAAGATCTATGAACTTTGAACAAATTTTTTTTTTGTTTTGTAAATATCTTTCTTATCCTTTTAACTTTTCTTCCAACCTATTTAATTCTTTTGTGGTGGTCCAATCAAAAGTCTTCTCCTGCTCTAGCTTTGTCACAAATTTAGTCCATCTGGAATCTACAACTAACTTTGCTTCAGAAATGAATCTTTTCATGTCCACCTCTACTTTGGATAGACTATCAACCAGATCATTGAAGTAGCTTGCATCTATATCTTTCTCTATGGTGTTTCTGATATTATCCGATTTCCATATTTCATCAAAATCCCTTTCCCAATCGGGCTATGGCTTCAGTGTATTATCATCATTATAAATCTTGGGGATAAGTATAGAGAATTGATCACCAAATAATTCCAACTTATTATTTATCAGTTCATTTTTACCATTGAATAAGGTATAAGTGTCATTTAGATCATTTACCATTTCAATGGTTTCAGATACTTTATTAGGAAAATCATCACTATACAACATTTCTGTCTTCAACTTATCCATCACTTTACTTTTTCATGACCAAGTTTTGAAAGTTGGTTCCAAAAATGTCATGGCCTCTGTAGCTATCTTGGAAGCTTCTTGTAATGAACCATATAAATTATGTAACAATTCAGTTTTATATTGTAACACATTAATCAGGTGTTGTATGATAGCGAGATTGACAGGCACAACATTATCAATTCTCTATTTTGATAGCTCCTTTTTTTTTCCTTCTTCTGGCGCTAAGTTACCTTCTGTCTCGGTTTCTTCTTCAAATTTTTCCTTCTCTAGCACCTGAGAGATTTCAACTATCATCTTCTCATTTCATTCTTTCTTTAACTTCTCTATCTCTTCCTACAAATTATGGTTATGAACCACAACCTCCTCATTATTCTTGGCTAAAGCCATCATCTAACTAAAAAGTCTGTTCATATCTTTTGGATAAGTCCTCTATTTTTTCCAGGTTCATAAATGAAACCTAGGTCATTTGCTAAGCTATCTCTGTGTCAATAGTATTTTTTAAGTTACAGATCATCTTGTCACCCCTAATTTCTTCCCTTATACTAAACATTAAGATCTTTTGTGTAACAGGAGATAAAGAAAAAATGGCCAATGTTTTGGATTTTGGGTTGATACCTGATCCTCTCAGTACTTCATCAATCTCAAATTTGGTTTTAAACATAGGATTTTCTTTCCATGTAATTTTTTCAATATTGAAAGTAGATTGCAAATCTGAGTCTCGAATTAATAGCACCGCACTATTTTGCACTAATAATCTAGCCTGTTCAACAGTTATTAGCTCACTCTCAGGGTCATATTCCTTAAGTGTCTTAACAATCTCTTCATTCTTATCTTCTTTCTCTTGTCATGTTATCAAATTATGCTTCAATTCCTTTTGCTTCAATTTGATCAAGAATATTTTGAACTCTTCAAACTTAATAAAGTTATCATATTTTATGAATTCATTTGCCATTACCACCCTTTCATCCACTTCTGCCTCTAGGATCATCTTGTTATCTCCTTGATCCTCACCCTGTGGCACCTTTTTGCAATTGTTTCCCATGCTCTATTACCATTTCCTTGGCCATACTTTTCCTAGCTTACAACATTTTGTGCTTTGTTTTTCTCTTCTTGCTAGGTGTTTCCCTCGCAGAGGTAGCTTCTTCACCAGTCTCTTACTCTTCCTCCTAGAGATACTCAGGTTTTTCTAAATGCTCATCATTATGCAAAGCCACTATGTGAGGGGATCCATGGGAATTTTTATCCTCTGCATTAAAATTTGGTAGTTGTGTCATCAATGGGTCATATGACTCTAACATCTTATCAATTCTCTTTAAGTAAGGATTTTCAGGAAAGAAACCAGAAACAAAATCATCAGACTCCTTCCATTCAGCTTCCACCCTCATGAGATCCTTCCACTTTCTTCTTATGTCTTGGACATCAACCCTTTCCATTCTATTTATAACAATATCTTCTTCACCAAGAGGTTCATGGTCTCTCAAAATCTGCCAAGGGGTCATGGTTTTTATGGCTATCTTAAAAAAATATTTTATGTCACAAAACCTAGCAACTGTGGTTGGAATTCTATATTGTTTCAAGAAACCATTAATCATCTCAAAAGATTTTATCCCAACTAAAAAATCAAAACCCACCAATAACCTAGGGACAAATATACCTTTTTTGTGCCCTTCTAAAAACTCTTTGTCCATCCAAGTAATTTTCCACATATGAACTCTAAAAGAGAAATTCTAGTGGGACAAATTCAAGAAGGACATAAGGGGGTTGTGTGCACCCATACACCTTGATAATAGTGAATTGGTCAAAGAAAAAGAAATCACCCCAATTATGTGAAATGGACCAACCTTGAATAAAACTCCATGGTCTTAATAATCTTCTCACATTAATTGATAACCTCTCCCTTAATACTCCCAATAAATCCAAAATTGGATGAATAATCCAATTATGAAAGAAAAAAAAATCAGAATCTACAGAAGCATTGTCCCATACCTGGGTCAACCATTGAATTGGCATCTCAAAACCATATTCTGAATCAAACAATTCCAACTCCTTCTCCATAGAAGCTATGTTTTAGTAAATAATCACAAATATTAGATGTGAATAATGTTTGAATGTTGGCACAAGGGCATCTGATCTAATCTCCACTAATGCATTATGTATAGCCTAAACTATATACCACACATAGTCATAATTAGAATTAAAATCTGGATGTTGGATATCCATGGCCATCATTAGAAAGTCAATATGAACACTCAAGTCTCCATCAAAAACCAACACCCTACTTAGACCATATACTATGCACTTGACATAATTGTGGAATAAGGATAAGTCAAAAGGTGGCTTCACATTATATAGAATTACCACAAGATGTCTATCTATTCTGGGCATAAACTTGGGCATCTCATTTTTCCTTATGAGTTTCTCCATTTTCTCATAATCATCTTGTATTTTATCAAAATCAATTTCAGTATACAATGCACCAGTAATCCTGAAGACCTTTGTTACTAATCTTCTAAGTATAGCCACTAGGGCTTCCTTATTCTTCCTTATAATTACCCTAGCTACTAGAAAAAATCTCTCAACTATCTCTTTAATGAGGTCTGTATCAACATAGATATTAGGAATAATTAATTTGGCCATGGTCATATTCCAGGGGTTATAGATAGGGGTTGATTTAACCCTATTATTCCAAAAGTAATGAAACAAGGAGTTACCCAAATAATTTGGAGTAACGTGATTCTTACATTGACATCACTTGTCCTTCCATTCTACATCATTAGCACTATTTGCACTCGATGTTCCATGAAAGAGATCTGCAAACTCCTCTACATATTTCTTAGATGTAACTATTTTATTTCCTGACCCCTTTGAAACTATGCTAGTAGTAGCTTGGCTCATCTTTCCTTTTGCAAATTTGGTCTTAAACAGAGTCTTCTGCAATTTGCTCAGAAAATCATAAGGCAAAAAAATTAGAAATGTAAAGAATGAATTCATAATAAATCATACTTATAGCCCATGTAATCAGCATCTTCTCTTCATTACTTCAACTTCTCACACTTATAGAAACAAGACGTTAACTTCTACAACTAGCATTGTCATTAATTCAAACTCATGTATCCTTGCTGGAACGAATGTAAATTTTCTTTCTTTGTCACCTACAACCGAGAAAATTAGATATGGCACACTGTTGCACACTCATTGTCTACTCAGACATTTAAAATTTTCATTGCAAGTGAGCGACGAAGGATTTACCTCTTATCTCATCGAAAACTCACAAAACCTTTAGGATTTGACCCTAATCCTTCGACGATTGAGCGATGACCTCTGGTATTATTTATTTTTATTTTTTGCGCACTCGTAGTGTTTTACTTCCTGATGCTTGAGACTTTGCAACTAAGCGATGAGTAAAAAACTGACAAAAATTTCACCTCATCGCATACTTGCAGCATCCTTCTAAAAAGATTTTATTATCCTTACGAGTGAGTGACAAACCTTCTGAGAACATACCACTAACTGAGTCACTCAATCGCTAACAATTTTTGATAACCTCTAGGCGTTAGTGAGTGAGAGAAGGTCATAAAATCCTTTACTCACACATTCACAACTTGAAAAACATTATCTACTGATGTGTCATGAATGAGCACTGACATGACGATCTCCTTTGGTCACATACTTTTGGCTGAAAATATTTAAGTGCCAAGCATTGATGAGTGAGTGATAATGTTCAAAATATATATGGTTGCACACTCGCAATAGTTATCCTTTTCATTATAAAACTTCAGCGAGTGAGAAATAAAATTACTTTAATTGAATCTTCCTTAGTGGATCACTTGCTATAAAAATTTGAGTTGACCTTTATCACTCGCGGGTGTGTGACTTATAAAAAATCTCCTTCATCACTCACTCGCAAATTAAAATCTTAGAATATATCATCAACGTGACTGATAGATGAAAATCAATAGGAATTTATTTATCTGGCATCACCTATTCACACAAAAAATACATTAGAATGAAAACAACAATGAGTGAGCAATGACTTATTTTCAAAATGGACCCGCGCATTCGTGCAGTAAAAGTCACAAAACCTAAAGCATGAACAAGTGAGCAATTAGGCATAATATTTCCCTCCTCGCACACTCAAGAGCTAAAAAGTTAAACCCTAAATATATCATGACTACCCAAAAGACCCTTTCAGAACCTCTCACTCACTTGTATAGCTATAAAAATTGACCAAAGACACACTATGACTGCGTGAGAACCTCTTTTAACAAATTTTCCACTCACTCACTGAACCAAGTCAACACTTTACAAAAATGTCACTACTGCACAATCACATAGTGACTGATAAGCCGCTCACTCACACAACCACTAATTTCACTTAAAGGACACAATGTGATTAGGAAAAAAATAATAGCCTAATGACTTAGCACAATTTAAAACCCTTTTCATAAGAAAAGACAAAGCCCTGAGAAAAATTACGCAGGAAAAAACCAATGTTTGAAAAATGAAATTTTTTTAGGATACAGTGCCAACAGGTTGCACTATTGACTAGGTAAAATTCACATTGGTCTCACAGGCCTAAAAAGGCTAATATGTATAACTTAAAAAAAAAATACTATGCAAACTACTTTTCCTCCGCAATTAATACTTCAAATATTTCTTCCCAAATAAGAAAGCACAAAATCCACAATTAGATAGTACCTAACCCCTTGATTTTTTTCTTTGCAATCAAATCTTCTACTTCCCGGCGTATTAGATAATGGAGGCAAGGAGTTGAGAATCACAAAAAAATTTACCATCTCCACGGACTAATCTAAAATCACTTGAATATTATTTTACATTCTCCAACCTAACATTCCTCAATCATTTAGAAAATCTGGCTGAGGCAATTTTAGGTTGTTATCAACATCTTTCAAACCTTAGCTATATGGGGATTTATAGTTAGCCTATACAAAATAGTGATAAATTTTCCCAAACAAAATGGAATTTCATCAAACCAATTGGAGTAGAAGGTTAATTCATTACATTATCCATTAATGTACACTATATCATTATTTCAATCCATATGGTATCATACAAAGCAACTATTCCTGCAAAAATGTGGAAATCAAAATTACTTTTATCAACATAATCACAGAAATTACACAAGTCATCATTCCTTGACCTCATGAGGTATATATAACTAAATGGCCATTGGGAATGAAAGTTGTAAAATTTTCTCCAAAATTGCATAAGTTGCACTTTGCAACTTTTTGCTAACTTTGTAGTTTTTGCACTATTCTTGCATCTGTGTTCCCCAACTCTAACTATCTTACAATTATACCAAACATGGAAAATACAAACCAAAAATAATATTTGTACCCTTTCCTCACTGATTTGGAATGGTTGACCTAGTTTTACCAGTAAGGACCATTATTACAATAAAGAGTATTATTGGTCATAAGCCTTACACATTAAATCACAATTGAACCTTATTACATCCCATGGTATCAATGACCTTATTACAAAAAATCAAATGGTTCCCTGCACCATACTCCCGGGGTGAGAAAAATATCAAGTGCCCTTTGAGATTATATCTTCAACTGAAACCCCATGTTTCTTGATGTCTTCTTCTATCATCAATGTGGCATCTTATTGAGGTAATCAATGTCATTTGACAATATATTCCTTATAGACCTTCCTTCAGGTTTGTTTTTCTTCCCTACTATCAAGAATACATTCTTACTTCACTATTTGGTTTTAAGGTAAGTCTTGAATCTATAATTCAATCTCTTTGTTTCTCTCATCTACATTAGAAGATGCATCCAAAGAACCCTTATATGCATACAAATAAGAAACATTGAATATTGGAGATATACCCATTCCTAGTGGCAAGGCAATCTCATAGGAATTATCATCAAATTTATGGATGATCTTGTAGGGCCCTATCTTTTTTATCATTAACTTGGTGTCCTCCTTAGGAAGCCTTTCTCTCTTTAGATGTGTCAGGACTAAGTATCCAACCTTTAACTAGGGATCTCTCTCTCTCTCTCTCTCTCTCTCTCTCTCTCTCTCTCTCTCTCTCTCTCTCTCTC
>MU224596.1:1912283-1929072 GCA_018584345.1 Thuja plicata | reverse complement strand
CTCTCTCTCTCTCTCTCTCTCTCTCTCTCTCTCTCTCTCTCTCTCTCTCTCTCTCTCTCTCTCTCTCTCTCTCTCTCTCTCTCTCTCTCTCTCTCTCTCTCTCTCTCTCTCTCTCTCTCTCTTTGTATTTGTCAACATTATGTTGCGAGGT
Source organism: Thuja plicata (assembly GCA_018584345.1). NCBI lineage: Eukaryota > Viridiplantae > Streptophyta > Pinopsida > Cupressales > Cupressaceae > Thuja > Thuja plicata. Next base: position 1,928,921 of record MU224596.1, on the reverse strand, counting down.
CTCTCTCACCTAGAGATGTATATCCCTCATGAGTTTTGCAAATTCCTCAGCTTGTGCATTACATTCATCAATGCCTTTCAACTCTCCAAGTTCCAAAATACTCCTAGGGTGTTTTCCATAGACTATCTCAAAAGGGGTTTTCCATGTACTTCTATTGATTGAGTTATTATATGCATATTCTACTTGTGAGATAATCATATCCCATGTCAATCCATGCTCCTTGATTAAATACCTTAGTAGGTTTCTCAAAGACCTATTAATGACCTTAGTTTGACCATCACTCTAAGGCTGGTATGCAGAACTAAAGGATAAATTGGTTCCAATTTTTTTCTAGAGATCCCTCCAAAATTGCCCAAAAAAGTGTGAATACCTGTCTATAATAATGTTTCGAGGTAAGCCATGAATTCTGACCACTTATTTAAACAATAATATTTCTCTATGAGAAGCATCATGAGTACACTTAGATGGAAAGAAATTAACCATCTTAATAAACTTGTTGGTGTAAGAGAACTCAGAGTTAAAATCCCTTAACTTTTTGGATTTGTTTAAGTTGGTTTGTAAAGTGTTTGTTCATTCACTCTTGTAATGAATGAGTGCAAAATGGGTCAGATTGGTGAATAAACACTCTATTTTCTTAGTTTCATGTTTTTAGTTTACTTGTGTGATGAAGAGGTAGTTTGTAAGCCTCTAGAAATCCAAGAAAGTCATTATAAATCATAGATAAGTTTATTGGTATGTACTAAGTACTCCACACATGTTGTTTATGCTCGGTAGTGATGCTAAGTAATACTAATCTTTGGTAATATTGATGCTCGGTAAGACTGGTTCTTGGTTATGATGATTTGTGATAGTGATGTTGCTCAGTACTAATGGTACTCAGTATGGATGCTCAGTGCTGGTGCTTGGTATGTACTACTATTTCTCGATGAACTTGGTTATAATGGCCCAGGAAAAGTGGAATTTTTCTTTAGTAGATAGTATGGTTAGTTGTAATGGTTCCTAAAAAGATGCTTTCAACTTGAGTGGGTATTTATGGTTGTTCCAATGATGGAAATAATATAAAGGGTCTTGCAAGCCTTCATTTGAAGAGGTTTGAGATAGATAGTCGATAGAGAGTTGAAGAGAGAGCTGGAGGAGTTAAATATTTTGTATGGTTTTCTTATTTTCTAGTTAATGAAAAGTTACAGGTTGTGTGTTTAGTGTTGTTGTTTACTCTATGTGCAAATAGATTAATCTTTTGTTTCCATTTTGAAAGTTGCAATTTTCTAGCCCATTTTGGGTCATAAATTCTGAATGGCTCCTAAAGGTTCTTGAATCCATGGTGACAACCATGTGCCTAGATGGAATTTGAGAGGAGCCCCTATATATAGTTTTCTTTTCTTTTTTTTTTGTAGGGGAAGTGATAGTCATGATCTTGAAGATCCTACCCTAGGAGAGCTCGACAATTTTCTGGGTAGGGAAGAAAGTGAGAAAGATGTCACGAGTGCATTGGTTGAACGAGTCAATTTAGTTAGAGTGAATCTACTATTGTAGGTTCATCGAGTGTGAAAGAAGTAACTTGTTGATGGGATATAGGTCTTTGGAATGAATTAGATTTCTTAGTGACTTACTTTAGATTAGGGTTTAAAAGTACTCTTGGAGGTGTAGGAGAGATACTTTAGATCAGAGTCAAGCTGAATCTATAGAGAAGTAATTGAGTTTCCCATCAGATTGGTATCAAAGCTTGAAGGCTAGACTTGTGTTGTTTGGGTGTTATCTTCAGAAGAGTTTGTAGAGTTATTGAAAATTGTGACCAACACTTAGTTAGAAAAGGATTTAGAAGAGAAGAAAGAGGAGAATAGACTCCTAAAGGAATAGTTGGCATAAATGGAAACTATGTTAGAAGAATTGTATCTTAGATCCTATGCTTCAAGATGAGCCATTCTCGAGAGATTTGAAAGAAATGAGTGGTAAGTCCTTAGAAGGTGTTACTCTATTTAGTGACAATATGGAACCAAAAGTAGTCATGGAGTGGATAGAAGGTCTTGAGAATCACTTTGACTATGATAATGTGACTGAGGCTCAGAAAGTTAGAATATCAAAGACAAGATTGAGAGGAACTGCTCTCACTTGGTCAAAGTTTGTCCAAGATGAAAGGACCAAATAAGGAAAGAATCCTATAACTAGTTGGAAAGGTATCATTGCTAAAATGAAGGAAACTTATCTTCCTGATGACTATGAAGTGCATTTTCACAAGAAAAGACAAAATTTCAGATAGAAAGACTTTGAGGTCATCACCTAAACAAAAGAGTTTCACAAATCATGCTTAAGATCACATGTAATAGAAGAGGAGAGACTAAAAGTGGCTAGGTATCTAAATGGTCTCAAGTGGAGTATCCAAGATGAAATTAGTCTCTTAAGTCCCAAGAGAGTACATCAATTCTAATAGCTATACCTTAAAGTGGAAGAGAAGTTAAAAAATAAACAAGATTCAAACAATAGAGGAAGAGGAAGAAATAATAGAAGTCAAAGAGGAGGATTTGGAGGAATAAAATTTGAGGCTATAAATTTGAGTGAGTCCAAACTCACTAAGAATCAAGGAGAATCTAATAACACAAGAGGTTGTTACAACCAGGAAAGAGGTTCAAATAAGAGTTTAAAAAGAAGAACCAATAACCAGGGAACATGATCTTATTTCTCTTCCCTAAATTGCTATAATTCTCAAAATTTTTGGAATCCCTCCTATTGATTTCCTTAGAAGGATTCTACATCACAAGGTGTAGAGAAAATAATCAATTATGTGTAAAAAGAGTCTTCTAGTAGCAAGACAACAAAAGTCGCTATAGATTCTGAGATAGGAAAATTTTGATGATTCACAGTGCACTCCTCTAAGAGCCCATCAAAGAAGAGCCAAGACAAAGAAGATCTCTATTTTGACTCAAATGAAAGGTACTTGGTAAGGTTTTTAAATTTATCATAGATCTGGTTCTAATGATAGCATAATTTCTATGGAAGTTATTGAAAAGTCAAAGTTGAAAAGGATTTCTCATACTAACCCTTACAGAGTTACTTGTTTGAATAAAGATCGACATCTATTAGTTAATGAACAAGATTAGATGGAATATTCCATTGGAAGGTATAAGGACCCAGTTTTGTGTGATTTCCTTCACATGGATGATTTTCGTCTATTGTTGGGTAGACCTTGGCAGTTTGACAGAGGTCTAGTACATGATGGAGTTAAGAACTTCTATTCCTTTAAGAAAGATGGAGTGACTTTCAAGATACAATCAATCTTGGAAGAAGGTTACGTGAATGAAGAGGGTCCTAACATACTATTGATTGGAGAGAAATAATTCTTGAAGATAGTAGAGGGAGAATATGGAGTAGGCTTTGCTTTGGTTCAAAGGCCAAAGGATGAAAAGAGAGACAACAAGGAAGAGTTACCTTTAGAAATCAAGGAGTTTTTAACTCAATATAAAGCCATAGTTAGTGATGGACAACCAGATAACCTACCACCCAAGAGGTCTATTAGTCATTAGATTGAATTCATCCATGGAGCCTCACTTCCAAACAAAGCTGGTTATAAAATGACCCCACAATAGAATGCATAAAGTTTTAGTCAAATTCAAGAGCTAGTAAATCAAGGGTTGATTAGAAAGAGCATAATACCATTTTATTTTCTTATTAGCCCAAGATAAATTTTCCATGTTTCCAATCTTTTTCCCCTTGTTTATGCAATTATTCATAGCCTCTAGCTGAAACCCTAAGTCTTGTTGAGATCATTTATCAAGAAAATCCCTAAACCCTCAAGACATGTTATATTTTTAAGTTACCTTTTCCAAGCCACTTAAAAGTCTTTTAAGACATGTGTGATTTTACCATGCCTTTTATCTCGCAATCTCCCAACCAAGACCAAATATTCCATTTCTCTCTGAGATTTTGCATGCACCTTTGATCTTGTCATAACCTTGTTGTAATCATGCGGCTGACACTAGATCTCGTAATATCTTGCTGATTTTATTGAAATTCTCAAGATTCAGTGCAAGTCATCTATCAGGTTCCTTTCATGTATTCATCTTACAACTAGCTACTGATCTCGTGATTAACCCAGAGTTATTGTAGACATTCGGCGAACTTGAGATCCCTTTAGTCACGTAATCTACAAATGAAGTTAGGGTTAGGTTGACTTAGTTCAAGGTCAAGTCAGGTTTTTTTGAGAGAGAATCATAACCCTCCATTGAAATCAAGATCTATGGCTTGCGTGTAATCTCTAAATAAATTCAAAGTCTTCAAATATTTCAAATATCTGGCAAGGGTCATTGATAGTTTCTAGATTGTGTGGTTTACGTGTGATCTAAGGATGGAACAAGGGTTAGCAAAATGATCTAGCGACTTGGAGATAAGAGAAAATCACATGACTAGGGTTAAAGTGTAGGTTAAAGACCAATTGAAGGCCAAGGGAGAAGACAGATTAAAATGCAGGAAAGTCTTGAAAATATTTGATGGTAGGTTTAAAGGCTATAAGGAAAGATGTGCAAGATCTAACCATTAAGGCTTCACACTTGAATGATAGCTAGCAAGATCTGATTTTAAGCCTGGGTAACTTAGGAGGATCTATGAATATGTTTTCAAGTTGAGAAAAGGCTTGGTCTCGATGATCCAAAGTCTTGTTTTGTGCCACCTATAGCTTTTATAAAATTATTTCAAATATTTAAAAGGGTTTTCATGGTGTTTAGTAGATATTTTGTCTCATAGCCATAAATGTTGCAATTTGATCTTATGGGTCAGATCTGGATAGCTGTTGAAGACCAAATGGATTGAAATTTGATATGCTAATATGCATTAATGTCCACACTTGACAGATAAGAGTTTTATAATTAGAGGATAAGTGCAAATAGAATTGTTTGGTAATTTTTGCATTTATGAGAGCTACTTCCAAAGTCTTGCCTTGGATTTTCTTGCACCTCAGGGTACTAGGCTCACTTCCATGGATTATGGAAAATTGATTGTAGATTGGATTGCATAGATTGAAGATAAGAGATAGGGATTTAAATTGACATCATAATTGAATGCTTGCATTATTAGTTGTAACCCTTACCCTAAATGGTCTGAATCTTGTAGCATTGTTTTTCCTATAAAATAATATTGAAGACCATTTAGAAAGGGCTGGAGAATTGGGAGAAAATTTTAAGGCATTAGTATTATATTTATTTCCACTCTAGAATATAGAATATGTTGTTTAGACTATATTACAGTAGATTAGAAAGTTTTATGATCTTTTTCATATTATTCTAATGTGTATTTCCTTGTCATGTTGTTGCAAAAATATGATTTCATCATACTTGATATATGTTTTCTCATAATTAAGTCTCTCCTTTGTGTTATCTATTGAGTTGTAGGTTTTTTGACTTACTATGTAAGTATTTCTCATGCATATGTTTATTCCACAAGTCTTTAATCTTAGATTAGATTAAAATGCTTTAGATATTACATTAATTCTATCTGGATATCTATTTGAGGATCTTTTAGGGTGTAGTTTGAGAGATTATATGCTTATGGATTTGAATATTTACTCATAAGGTGTTTTAGCTTCAGTATTTATTTAGGAATTTTCCCAATGGTTAAGGCAATGATCTGGAACTAGTATATTCTATGGAGATATATGTCTAAATAGGTTTGGCTATAATCTATCCCAAAACTTAAATAAAACTCATTACCAAATTCTTTACTTTTCAATTATTGTTCTTCGTATTCCACCCATGTTAGTGGAGAGTAAATGAATGCTAGGTTATCATTTAGTACTTACTTACCATACATTTTTATTTAAATCCAGAAGTAGAAGATGTTGTAAAGAATTAAGTTTAGTTTGGATAAGCTGTACCTACCTTGGCTTTGTAGAGCCAGAAGTGTAGAGGGAAGTCTTGACCGTATAGTTGGTCCAGTTATCTTACAGTTATTTCATAGTTAGAGCTAACCACTCCTAACATCAGTCTTAAGATAAATTGGCTTCTTTCTATATCTTAATAGTTTTAAACACCAACAAGATGGCAACTCTGCTAGGGATAGTGTAGTAAAATTGTCATAACTAGCTAGTACATTTATCATTGGAAGAATTGAATTACTAAAGTATGGTCCTTTTTCATTATTTAATCTTGAAGATTTCTCTATTTGCATTTATTTATATTTTTTAGTGTTGTGATCCCAACAACTATTGGGTGTTGACTCTGAGTATCTCTACATCATTGTTGAGTATTAAAAATATTTTGTAACACACTTTTCATTATGAGTTATAGAGGCATCACATGTTTGTAAAAGAGACATGCTAAAGAGAGGTTGGGAAATGATTTTCCAACTACATCCAAGAATTATCAACCTAGAAGAAAAAGGCATACCAGAGGTACCGCTAAAGATGAAAGACAAAGGGAAGACTAGTCCATCATAGTTATGAAGGAAATGCGTCTGAATATGAAGAGGCTATGAATGAGAGACTAAGTACTTATAGAGATTACAATTCTCCTGATGAAAGAGAGGAAGAAGAATCTATTTCTACTTTTTGAGATCCTGATAGTATGGCTGCAAAACTTGCTGAAGTAGAAAGAAAAATCCATGAGCAAGTGAGTATCAGACAAAAATAAGAAAATCAAAAGGAAAATCAGATCAGGTAGGATCAGGTCTTCCTTTAACAAATAATGAGGAGATTATTAGAGTTTTCATTCAAGTGGTTAATCATCAAGGCCTTACAGATAAAGGAAAAAAAAGGGATGGAATGGGTTTCAATAAATGAGCCCAATAATCTCAAAGACCCAATAAATGAGATGTCTAAATTGGACATGGATCTTGAAAGAGCTCGAGTTTAATTGGATATTATAGGTAAAGAACTCGAGAAGGAACAATTGTGGATGCTACTTTGGAGTTGAAGAAGAAGGCTGATTTTCTTAAACAAACAACAAGGCATGTTCATCATGATGCTGAAGTAGCTACATAATCAAATACTAAAGCCTCTAATTCTCAAGAAAATATGACATTTCAAGGAAAATCCACTCATATAGAAAGGTACAAGCAATTTTATTTTCCTAATATCCTTGATTTTCCTAATGCAGTTCCAAGCGAACTTAGAGATAAACCTCCCAAATTTTCTGGGAATAATGTAATTACATGTGAAGAACACTTGAAAAAATTTAAGGATATGATGTATGATTGTGACATTGCGCATGAGGATGTATTAATGAAACTTTTTATTCAATCTTTAGTAGAGGATGTTAGGGACTAGTTTAGAGGGTTACCCTATTATTCTCTATGGTCAGTAAATAAATTATTTTATTGATTTTAGGATAAATATGGTGATAAGAACAATGAAGGATTCATGTTGAATGAATTAAACAATGTAAAAAAGAATCATTATGAAGATGTTGCAGAATTTGACATAAGATTTAAGAGAGCTATGCATAAAATTTTCCATGTTTTGAGACTTGATGACAAGGTTTATTGAGCTACTTATCTTAGTGCATTTGATTCTAAGATGGGATACCTCCTAAGAGATAAGAATGCAAGGACTATAAGAGAAGCTTAAAAAACAACTATCAATATAGAAACAAATAGGAGGGTATGTGGGAAGTTGGGTAGAAGAGATGATTGGAAGCCTAAAGAAAGGAATTGGATAAATCTTAAAATACCAAGCCCAAAGAAGAGGTCAATATGAAACATATTATAAATGCTATAAAATATTTAAAGCCAGGAGAGAGTAAGAATCTTAGAGCTCTAAACAATAATAGGTCATCCTATAATGGTTATAATCCCCAAAATAGGATGAAAAACTACCCATATTGTACCCAATAAAAAGATGGGAAACACATTATCCCAAAAAAGAAAGATAGGCCTGATGATAGAACTTCGAATCCTATTCAGAGAAATTCAGCTAACATGTGTAGTCTAGATTATTGGTGTGATTGTTGTGAATCCCCACATAATCTAGACAATTGTGTTATTTCTCTAGAGATGTATCTAAGTCAATCCAAAGAAGACAGAGAGGATGAGTAAAACCTATATGATGATGTTGGGAATACAATGTCTTATGTAGATTTGAGAAGTGAATATTTTGATGACCAAGGTAAAAATCAAGAGTTTCCTTCATCAGATGAAGGGGATTTTGATGATCAAGCTTAAGATCAAAATGTGCTTTCATCTGTGGAAAAGGAAGTAGACATCGATAAAATAAGGTGTAATGCTACAAGGGGAAGAGAGCCTTTTATGGAAAGAAGACCTTCAGAGGAAGAAAGGGCTTAGATCACAGAAAACTTGGTTGCTCAAGCATAGAGTAACTATAATCTAAGGAATAGGAAAGTTGGTAATGTAGATGGCAGACCAGCTGGCATGTTCAATATAGATACAAAAACAATCATGAAGAAGACACCAGAATAAGAAAAGCTTGCTGAGAATGTAAAGAAGATAATGGTGAAAACAAAGGATAAACAAAGTAATCCAAGTATTGTTCATAATATTAAAATAAAGACACTCAAGGTGTGTGCTTCTTCTATTCAAAGAGATGCTAAAGGAGTTGAGCCAATCTTGGCTACTCAAAATGAGGATAGAAGTATTGTTATTACCAAGAAAGATATTTATGATATCAAATATGCTCCTATCAACATGGGACAATTGATTTCATAGATAATAGTTAGGGTTCCACTTTAAGAAATAATGAGAATTCCTAAGCACAAGGAGACATCTTTGACATGGATGAATAGTCTTTCTACCACAAGAACTTTGAAATAAGAAATGGATGATAAGAAAAGGAATAGTAAGGAGAAATTTAATACAAAGGGAAAATAATCAGATGAGATTGTTTCTAAGATCCCTTAGATCTTCTTAAATACAAATCATGGCACTCCTCCTTTGGGAACTGTGGATCCCTTTTTCTTAACATTGATTATTAATGGAAAAATGCTCAAGAATTGTATGATTGATTTAGGTGTATCAAATACAGTCATGCCTACAGAAATAATGAAATCAATGGGGCTGTAGGTAGATACTCCTCAAGGGAGATCTCAAGCAATGGAAATTTTTCTATCTAGGAAATGAAGTGCATCAATGGGAGGAAGTATCCAGTGTAATCTATCCTTTGCAACATTTGACATAGCTGGTAAGAATTTCAAGGTATCCATCGAAGTTAGAACTCCCCACATGATTGAGGAGAGTGAAGATGAAGCAATGAATTATTTTTTTGATACTGACAATGGATAATTTCAAGGAAAAGATAGTAAATCTTAGAGGGATGTCCAACATACGCTTTTTTTATAAGAGAAGAACAATCTTGCAGATAAGACTCACTTATGGAAATTGCACTTTGATGGTGCAAACTCAAAGGAAGGAGTTGGTGCATGAGTGTTACTAATAGCTCCCAGCGGTAAGACTGACAAGTTCTCTTTTTCTACACTATTTACTTACACTAATAATATTGCAGAGTATGAGTATTTTCTAATAGGACTCAGATTAGCTGCAAGACACAAGATTAGATGTATCAGAGTCATTGAGGACTCTGAGTTGGTTATTTCTCAAATAAGATCTAGTTATAGTTCAAATAATTTGAGGCTAAAACAATAAAGGAATGTTGTTTGGGATGAAATTGAAAACTTTGATCCATTTGACATTGATTGGATGGACATAAGTCATAACAAGATGGAAGATCTACCTGCTAATATTGCCTTGAGGCGTGAAGATGTTAATTTTTCAGGAATTTATAGTATAGAGATTCAATCTAGACCATCCATTCCAAACAATGTTGAAATTTGGCAAGTATTTGATGATGACATGGATATTTTGAGATTCCTATCTTGTGAATCAAAATTTGGTGAGAAAGAAATAGACTTTAGTGGTTTTGTGGAAACCTTGGATGGGAAAGACCATATTCTTGGAAGGGAGGTTCTTCAAACTAAAATAAAATAAGGTACCTAAAAGTCTTGTTGTACTTGAGATATCCTTTGATAACAAAGACAAGACTTTGTCAAGCACGGTGAGAAAACCTGAGGATTTGGAGGAATTAAACTTGGGGACAGATCAAGATCTTAAAAAGGTATATATTGGTAAGAAATTGTCCCACAATCTTAAAAATTCATTGGTAGATATTCTAAAAAAATATAGACATGTTTTTGAATGGTCTTATGGTGATTTGAAAGCATACATAGAAGATCTTTTCCAAGCATGAGATTCCAGTAAAGGAAGGCACTAAGCCTTTCCGATAGAAGTTAAGACCTATTAAGCCCACTCTAGCACCCAAGATGCAAGATGAGTTAAAAAAAAAGTGAGGGATGCTACAATTATAAAGCCTATAAGGCATTCAACATTTTTATCCAATTCAGTACCAGTCAGAAAGAAAAATGGACTTATTAGATTATATGTAGACTTTAGAAATCTAAATGCTAAGTCATTGGAGGACAATTATGGATTTCCCAAAATGGAAGAAATGTTGCAAAGATTCACGGGGTGTGAGATGATTTCCATGTTGGATGGACTTTTAGGATATAAGTAGGTTAAGGTCAAGGACTCTAAATAGTTCAAGACTACATTTACCACACCCTAGGGAACATATGTATATGTCAGGATGCCTTTTGGCTTGACAAATTCTAGAGCTAATTTCAAAAGAGCCATGGATGTGGCATTTGCAAATTTTAGAAATAATTTTTTGGCAATCTATCAAGATGATCTTACTTCTTACTCAGAAAAAGAAGAAAAACATTGTGATCATCTTGAAAAGATCTTTGTGAGAGCACTAGAGTATGGGGTTTCCTTTAACCCAAAGAAGTGTGTATTTAGGGTGATTGAGGGAAATATTTTAGGAAATATTGTGTCTAAAGATGGAGTAAGAATTGACCCTGAAAGGGTGAGTGCAATTGATAAGGTCCCTCAGCCCAAGAATGTCAAGGGCATTCAGTCCTTCTTTGGACAAGTGAACTTCTTAAGAAGGTTTGTTACAATTTTTCAGAGACTAGTTTGCCAATCTTAAATATTATAAAGAAAGGAACCAAAGTGGAATGGACTCAAGAAGCATGTAAGGATTTCTCATATATCAAGTAGGCTATTAAAGATGCTCCTATTTTTTAGAACCCCTAATTACACCAAGCCACTTCAAATTTTATCCTTTGCTGCTTATAATACTATTGTTGTAGTATTATTGCAGAAGAATTTAGAAGGCTATGAACAACCTATTTCTTTCTTCAATAAGTCTTTGCAGGTAGAAAAGAAGAAATATGATATTATGGAGAAACAAGATTATGTTTTGGTTAAGGTTGTTAAAGCATTTAGATGTTATTTGGTAGGAGAAACCATAATTGTGTATGTGCCAAGTGCTGCTGTGAAGGACATTCTAGTTCAACAAGAAGTCTTAGGGAGGAGATGTAAATGGATCAACAAGGTCCAAGCATTTAATATTGACATACACATCACCATGTTTGTAAGAGGTCTAGGACTTGCTAAAATCATGTCTCAAAGAAATTTAGATGCAAATCACATTGATATGTTAGAAAAGGAGAAGAGACCCTACATTTTTATATGGATTGTTTTGATTCATACAAAGATGTCATTAGATACTTGTAGAAGATGGTGCTTCCCCCTGACATGACTATTACTAAAAAGAGAACAGTCAAGTTGCATGGTTTGAAGTATGCAATAAATTCAAGGACAATTATGGTGGAGGAGCAATAAAAGCGTATTTCTTAAGTGTGTAGATCATGAAAGATCTGAGGACCTCTTAAAAAAATGCAAGATGGTGCATGTGGTGGCCATACATGGCTAAGAATACTTCCCATAAGGTTATCAGATCTATTTTTTGGTTGCCAACAATCTAAAAGGATGCTCATCAATATGTTAGAAAATGTGATGGTTGTTAGAGATTTTTGGGAAAGCTAAATTTTGGTGGGAATATTCCTTTGAAGCCTGTTATAATTGAGGCACCTTTTTAGAAGTGGGGGATGGATTTCATTGGTGAAATCCCTAATAATTCTAGTGGGGTTCATTCATGGATCCCAGTGGCAACTGACTATTTTACTAAGTGGGTGGAAACAATTCCCACTAGAAGAGCCACAAGAAAGATTATGATTCATTTTATAATGCAAAATATTCTGACTAGATTTGGTTGTCCAGAAACTATTGTGGTGGACAATGCTATGTGCTTTAGATTAGAGGAGTTCACTAATTTTTGTCAACTATATGTGATCCAAATTTATTATTCTTCCTCATATCACCCCCAAGGAAATGGTCACAATGAATCCAGTAACAAGATCCTGATAAAGATTATCAAGAGAGTGTTGGATGCCAACAAGAAGGCCTGGGATTCCAAATTTATTCTTTCTCTATGGGCAGATAGAGCAACAATGAAGAAAGCTATTGGATGTGCACCATTTGATTTATTTTATGGTATTCATTTCAAGTTACCATAGAATACCTTATTTTAGATGTATAAATTCATCCAAGCATATGATGATGACCTACAAGCTGATATGAGAATCAGATTAAAGGATTTGATACAACTTGATGATTAAAGAAGGGAAGCACATGACATGAATGTCAAACTGCAATTACAATGCAGATATCTATTTGATAAAAGAACCACTGCAAGAAAGTTTAAACCTAATGATATGGTTTTAATCTGGAATGCCAGAATAGAGGATAAAGGAAAACATGCCAAATTTTATCCTATTTGGTTAGGTCCATACATAATTCATGGCAGGTGGGGTTCTGATTCCTACATGTTAAAGGACTTAACTAGAAATATTCTGGATATGTCGGTTCATGGACAGTTCCTAAAGTTCTATTTTTCTTGAGGTTATAAAAAAATCCATGAAAAAGTAAGTTTGTACATATTCTTTCTGTGTTTTTCTGTTGTAGGTTATTTTATTTTTTCAAGTAGACAGTCTTCTTATCCCAGAGAATCCTAAATCCTTGTCATTCCAATAAGAGGCATGCATCCCTAGACGGAGCCATTGTTAGCCCAAGTTAAATTTTCCATGTTTCCAAGTTTTTTCCCTTTGTCTCTGCAATTATTAATGGCGTCTCGCTGAAACCCTAAGTCTTCTTGATATTATTTTTCATGTAAATCCCTAAACCCTCAAGACATGTTAAATTTTCAAGTTACCTTTTCTGAGCTACTTAGAAGTCTGTTAAGACATGTGCACTTTTACCATGCATTTATCTCACAATCTCTCGACCAAGACCAAATATTCCATTCTCTCCGAGATTTCACACACACCGTTGATCTTTTCCTAACCTTGTTCTAATCATGCGACTAGCTATAGATCTTGCAATATCTTTTTGATGTCATGGAAAGTCTCGACATTCAATGCAGGTCATCAATCAGGTTATTTTCATGTGTGAATAGTCAATATAATTCCTTTTGTAACTAAGGATTGGACATCCTTTTTATAGTGACTTCGTAACAAAAAAGTGCCAAATATCATTCTACAATGAAATACTAAACTCATTGAATTATCAACCAGGGACGTAAGTTTGAAATGATGTCTGCGAAGTATATGATCTAATCCATCTTAGGTGTCATAATTACTTATATAATGAAAATGATGAAGGAAATACTAATTTAGGAAGCATAACAAAAATTTAATCTAGAGCTTTGGAAACATGCTACAAATAGTAAATGTGAGGCCTCACGCCGAGCCCCATTGTAGCTTTCCATATTTCTACTTATGATAGACTTAGCACATGATACATTATATTTTGATGCACTATGGATTTTATGCTTTATGTCGTGGATTGATCATTTTGGATGTTGGATACATGAGACTTTATGATGCACATGATGGACTATGTTATGTTTCTATTATCGACCTTTCATTTTGAGACATTTGATTTGGAAAAATCATTATGATTATTTGATGGATTAATGACAATATTAGAATTAATAGAAATGGAGTTATCATGCAATGTAAATCTTACGTTATGATTATGTGCTTAAATAAAATTATTTTTGCTTATGATCTTAGGTGATAAAATCTAGTATGTAGATGTTTCCTTAAGATTTTGACTACTGTTTATTTCCTAATGAAGTATATTTTATCTCCTTGGACTACTGATATTTGGATTCAATGTACAGGTATAAGACCATGACATTAAATCTGGGGAACCAAGAATAGGTATATGTGAAGTCAGTTTAAGCCAAGGTTGCATCTAATGAGAGACAAGACCTCGTTGTATCGTGATTTAATTTATAAATGTAAATGTTTGATTGTTTGAATTTAGTTCATAAATGTTATTTTCTTATTTTAATTAGTTGTGCTTTATGCTCAAGTGGACATGCCATGTGTCTAGTGATGTATAAGTAATTGTATGTGTCACTTGACACTTGTGTATGTACTTAGGACCATGACATTTCCACTTGGGGTTTGGGTGCCCACCTACCTAGGTTATTACCATAGCCAATCCCCATGTGTATTCCTTGGTTAGGGAGCTGAAGGTGTGGTCACCTCATTGGAATTTCGTGAGTATTCTTTAAATGAACTTTTGTTGGGCTAGAAAAGTGCCTAGGGGTGTGTTAGGGTAATATTTAGGTAGCCCACTTATTATACCTATGGGTAAGGGTCATTTTTAACCATAGGATAACCCTTGGTTGACCAAGAGACCCTTCCAAAATTTGTATTTTCAAGATGGATGAAAATCAACTTTTCGAAGCATAACCTTGGATAGACCACGCTTCCATTTAGTTGCTAAGACTTCACCTACCTTTTTGAATTTCCCTTTTTGGATCTATTTTTTGAAAGTTGTAAGATTTTTAGCTAGGAAAACATAATGAGAGGATTTCCTTTTCCCCATGAGTTTCTAATGGCCTTTTTAGTGGCGACTCTCCATGTTGGAGATTTTTAACACCTACTCTCTAACTTAGAGACTTGACTAGAATTGGTGGAGATTGGAATAGAGGACTTAGGCTTTAATGGAGGTCTTCAACAAATTTCTTTCCATAAGCTTGGACTTAGGTTGGTGGACTCTTCCATTTTACTTCTTGTTGTATTTTTTGTTGAAATAAAAATCAAGGTAGCATGTTAGTGTGCTTGAGGAATGTAGAGATGCCTTTGTGTTTTTAATGTTGTGTGAAAAATGCTCTTGGTGATGTTTTTCTTTCATTGTTGTTGTTTTGTTAATGGGAGTCTCAAGGCCTACCTACCCTTGGGAGGGAAGAGTTTCCTTGAGGGTGAAGGAGTTTGACAACCCATTGGTGTAGAGTCTCTCATCGAGAAGGAGAGGGATAAATCATGGAGTATTGGCTCCATGAAGCCATCCTTTGTTGTTTCTTTTCTAAGGGGTCATAAGGGTGTTGTTTTTGGCTTGTAGCCATAGGGTTCATAAGCTTATTTTGATGAATATGGGAATGATTCAAAAGTGTTTTTGTAAGCCTTGTGATGGCTTTGTTATTGCTTTTGGGTTTGGCCTTCTCCCCTTGGGTACTGGGTCCACTTCACCCCATTTTAGGGTCATTGAGAGACCCCATTGTGAAAGCATTGGTTGGGAGTCTTGTGAGTGTTACTTGTTTTTCATTTTTTGTTTTTTGTATGTTTGTATCCCTCCTTTGTATGGTTCCCAAAGCTTGGGGGTGGCCTCTTAGAGGCCTAGGCTGGGAGGTGAGCTTCCCATGGTCTCTTGGTTTCCTTTCTTTTTGGAGAATTTGGCTTGATTAGAGATTGAGGACTGAAGGTTAAGCTTGGAAAAAGAAGAAAGATTGTTGTTTTGACAAAACAAATTTGTAATAGTCATATGGTTGAAAATATTGTAGTATTTTTGTTTCAAAAAAATGGATTCTTGAAAGTTTTAGGAGACCTAATTTTTACAAGTTTGTAAATGATTTTATGTAGAACCAAAGGAAAAAATAAAATGTGTTTTGCAAGTGTTTGGGTGAAGGCTTTGGTTGAAAACTTGTATCCTTGAAAGAAAGTTAAATAAAATGCAAGATTCTATGTACTTGAAAAGAAGGATCAATAGAGTAGGAGTTATCATCTTTCACTTTATTATCTTCATAAAATGGCTTGTTGAACAATGAAATCATTTTCTAGAAAGTAAAAATATGAATACATAATGTTTCCTTGAAAGATACTTGCAAAGAAAATAAGAAAGTTGTGTAGGCAGTGACTTCAAATTAAATAACCACTTAAGTATATGCTTATTTTCATCTTCATGCATATTCATTTATTTTCAAATCTTTCTAAATGGGGTTACTCTAAACTATGCATCTTTCACTTTAGGATTAAAAGAGCTTAAGACATGAAGGTTTATTCAGTAAATATATTTTTTTATGTAGAGATTTTTCTTTAGAAAAAAAAAGGTAAAACGTGTATAAAATTGCTATATTTAAATTCTGAATATCTCTGTATATGTTTTATGTATTTCTCTGTTAATCGAATGCCGTTAAATCTATTGCAAAAAATTTACTTTCTTTATTTAAATATTTAATGGAATGGAAATACATATGTTAAAGCAAACCTGTATTTTTTTTTATCATTGTTGCTTGTTATATTTATATATTTATTTGATACTATTTTTTTACGAAATTTAAACAAGAGTAAATAAAGAAAAATAAAAATAAAACTTTTAACATTTCTTTATATTGCAAAAAAATATATAAATATACACATAAAACTGATATTATTTTCTATCATCAGATTATATATA
>MU224596.1:1899151-1912140 GCA_018584345.1 Thuja plicata | reverse complement strand
AGGAGGGAAGGTGTTTGGCCCCCCCATGGTGCCCAATTCCCCACCCTCCATAGTCATGGCCATTCGGTCACAGACTGTGATAGGAGTGGTGGTTGCGGCTACCACGGCCGCCAGCCCCACCCTCCTCAATAAAAAATGGCCCACTGTAAAAGATAGTGTCGTGGCGCCTAGCATGGCCCCATAAAAACAAAACCCTATGTTTTGTATGGAATTTTTACAGAGGTAAATGGTTTATATATATATATATAAATATATATATATATATATATTTACATAAATGTAAGTATATACATATATCTAAATGTATATATGACTGAGAACACTCCATCTTTGGCTCCGATGGATTCTTGATACCTGCAAATGGAGAATGTGGACAACAAAAAAAAATACTCTTAGGGTTTGGAAAAGAGAAGGAGAGAAGAGAAGTGAGGAGAGAGAAAAGAAAACTCCTCTTTTGCCTCTCCATAATTTGGTCCCTAACCCTAATTTTGGATTAGGGTTAGGGTTTGCTAAATTAAGAAAGCGGAGAGTTGACTTTTCTTATATTTATTTTTTAAATTCTAGGTGAGTGTGCTTTTGTGAAAATAATTTAAATACATTTTAGTGGGGGGGGGGGAATATTTTAATTTGATCCCTAGAATTTAATAGATTTTCTAATTTACTTTTATGTTAACAATTTAACTTATTGTCAAATGATGGTATTTTGATTTATAACACGAGGTTGTTTGATTATTGCTTCTTAATAAAACACATCAGTTAATTTAATTAATAACCTAATGTATTGCACCATGTATAAATAGAATGCCAAATATTATAAACTTCTAATTATGTTAACTCTATTAATATTAACTCTTTAAAAGAAATTACTAGATGAATATTAAACGTTTTAAATAAAGGAATTATAGTTGTTTCATAATATTACTTAATTAAGGTTAATTTATTTATAGTATCTGAGTTGCGAACTTTAGTGATTAGTACTCTAATGGGGAAAATCAGGCAGTTATTCATTTAACTTTATCTAGTAACGATTACCTTAAAATTAAAATACCTATACACAAGGATAGTACTTGTTAAATTCTATTATCAACCATGACAATTAATTTTATTTGATTTAAATTAAAAAAATAAATATAGTTAAAATAAAGTTTCCAATTATATATCAAAAGAGTTAGTAATTTTATATTCTATTTCCTATGGTTAGGAGATTTATGTAATTAGATTTGATTAAATTATTTAATAAAACATTGTTAAGGACAATAGATTTTTACCCCACACCTAGAGGTTTGTTGTCAAGTAATTAAAGTCTTAAATAGCCAAAACATGCATCTTTAGCACGGTAATGTTATTTTTATGAGACCAATATATGTGGCCATCATAAAAATAGTGTTACCATTATAACATTTGTGATGTCGGAAAACATGGGTATTCTAGGTCATATCTAGCAATGGAAACAAATGTATACCCAGTTAAGAGGATAGGGTTATGGATTACGTTTAGTTCAACTTCTGATTAAGTTATTAGCCATAAATGAAATAATGAAGTAAACCCCCCTCTAGTAAACTTGTCTAACTAAAACTAATTTTAATTTCAGGGTTTAGGGAAGTTGTCATAAGAACATGATTCCCCTTGATCCTGTAAATGTTATTGTAATGCAACCTAGTACACTCTGGGTAGTTGTAGAACTAACTTTGTACGCTTAGTAATCCCTTAATTGTGATATTTTAGACCTTATTTAAACCATTAAAAAAAAAATGTTACATTTTTGGGCGCAAATCTTTGGGCATGACACTTGGTATCAGAGCCATGTTTCAACATTGGAACCTTAAACCCACTATGTTTCACAAACTTTAAACCAGTTGTTTCAACATTATAAAAAAAAAAAAACTTAGTAAAGGAAAACAAAACTTAAAACATTATTTTCAAAGATACAACAATATCTCCAACTTGTACCTTTTTCATGTTTGTGTAGGATGCCTCCCATAATGCAGCAAGCTCACGCCCATGGAAGAGGCCGTAAATGTGCCCCTGTGGCATGAGCTCAGATAGAACATGATGTAGGGGTACTAGAGAGGAGTAGAGACCTCATCCCAAATGACTACTCAACCCAAATAAATATGTACTTAATGCTCTCCAAAATTTTGTTGGAATAAATTTGGATAGGATACTGCAGGATAATCAGTAGGCAGGAGCCGACAGGGTTGTGCATGAGTGCAGTAGGAGTTCCCCACCTAGGTTTGTGGAGGATCACACTAGCCATGAGGGTACATCAGTACACATGCAACCTCTAGAGGTAGTGGTTCCAGCTTATGAGAGGGAACCTCATGATACAGGGGACCACATAAGGGAACTAATACACCTTAATCCACCACCTTTTTAGGAGCCACAGATAAGGTATTCTGTTTTATCTTGATCTCAATGAAAGTTCATGTTTTATTACACAAGTAGAAGAAAGTTGGTTATGGCATAAAAGGTTGTGTCATGTGAATTTTGATAACTTGATCAACATAAGTAAGAACAAAAAAGTAAGAGGTATTCCTGTTTTGAAGAAACTTGAATTGGCAATATGGAGACAATGTAAAATTGGGAGGATGGGAAAAACTAGTTTCAAGAGAAAGAATTACAATACAGAAGAAGTCTTGGAATTAGTGCATACTAATTTGTGTGGACCAGTTCAAACAACAACTTACATAGGTGAGAATTATTTCATTCTATTTTTTTATGACCATTCCAGAATGATGACTGTTATGTTTCTCAAAGAAAAATTAGAATATTTTCAGAAGTTTAAGTGGTACCTTGCTAGAGTTGAGAAGGAAATAGGAAAGAAAATTAAATTCCTAAAATCTAAAATAGGAGGAGAATTCATCTCTAATGAGTTCAATGAATTATGAAAGGAAATAGGAATCAAAAGACAAGTATCTACCCCAGGTATACCATAGAAAAATAGTATAGTATAAAGAAGGAACATATCCATTATGGATTGTGCAAGGACCTTGATGATTAAAAAGAATGTTGCTCCAAATACTAGAAGGAAGCGATCAACACTACAATTCACACCTTGAACCGAGTTCAACTGAACAAAGGTACTGAGAAGACACCTTTTGAATTATGGTATGGCTATAAACCTAATGCTCATTATTTCAAAGTATTTGGAAGTAAATGTTACATCTTGAAAGAAGCAAGAAGTGGAAAATTTGATGTCAAAGGTGAAGAACGTATATTCCTAGGCTACTCCTACAAAAAAAATAAAAAATATAAATGTTTGAATCTTATTACTCATAAAGTAATAGAAAGTGTACATGTAAATATTTATTAGTTTGCAGAGAGAAATGAAGAAAAGAGCAGTAAAGAGCCTAAGGACTACAATAAATTTGTGTATTATGAACCTGATACTATACCTAAGAGACAGGAAATGGTGATTGGATAGCAATAATGTCAACCACTGAATTCATAAGCACAAATCTTGTTGCAACCTATGTAACCTGAGCTTCTAACTATTCAAACTGAGTCACAGATAGAGGTAACTGAGTCTCAGACTATTGAAACCGAGTCACAAATAGAGGGAACCAAGATGTAGACAAAGGCACCCAAGTCATAGACAAAGGGACCTTAGTCTCAGACAGTGGAACCCGAGTATCAAACAAAATACATAAACAAAATATTTGAGCATGGTGAACATAGTGGAGCAAGCCTAGAATCAAAAAGGAAGGAACCTATACTTGCAAAGTATGTCAGAAGGAATCATGCACCTAGGAAAATAATTGGAGATCAGACAAAAGGTATAATAACAAGGAACAAAATCAAAGGTACATGTTTTCTTAGTGAAATTGAATGTATAACTATTAAAGATGCATTGAATGATGAAATCTAGATAGAATTAATGAATGAAGAGATTGAGAAGATAGAGAAGAAGAAGACCTAGACTCTTGTACCTAGACCAAAAGATAAGAATGTGACTGGTAATAAGTGGGTTTTCAAAAATAAGATGAATGAAAAAGGAGGAGTTTCAAGAAACAAAGAAAAATTAATATGTAAAGGATATGCTCAAGAAGAGGGTATTGATTATGGAGAAAATTTTGATCCTGTTGAAAGACTTGGAGGAGTCAGAACTCTTCTAGAATATGCTACACGTAAAGGATTCAAGGTATATCAAATGGATGTAAAATCTGCATTCTTAAATGGAATTCTTGAAGAGGAAGTCTATATTGAAAAACCTGAAGGTTTTGTAGATCCTAACAAAAGGAATATGGTTTTCAAATTGCACAAAGAATTGTATGGACCAAAAGAAGATCCTAGAGCCTGGTATGAAATATTTCATGGTTACTTGATAAGTATTGGATTTTAGATAACTAATGACAATAGTAGCTTGTAAATCAAAGAAGGACCTCAGAACAAGATACTATTAGTAGAGATATTGGTTGATAATATATTATTTACTCGACATGATGATTTATTCAAACCATTCTCTGAATCTATAAGTAAGGAATTTGATATTTCTATGTTTGGTGAAATCAAATTATTTGTTTGTTTACAAGTTCATTAGATGAAGGATAGTATCTAAATTACTCAGTCTAAATACATCAAAGAGATACTCAAGAAATTTGGAATGGAAGATTCTAGACCAGTTGGGACACCTGTGTCTACTGGACATAAGTTGTCTAAGGATGATGATTCAACGGAGGTAAATCAGACTACCTACATATCCATGACTGGTAAACATCAATATGTTGTTCACACTAGAGCTGATATTGCATTATCAGTTTGTATTGTTGCAAGGTTTTCAGCTAATCCTAGAGAGGAACATTTTATGGCTATCAAAAGGATTCTAAGATATCTTAAGGGTACTGAAGATTATGGATTATGGTGTAAGAAAGGAGGAAACTTTGATTTGAAGACTTTTACTAATGTTGATTAGGTAGGAAGTGTTGATGATAGGAAGAGAACCAGTGGTGGAGCATTATTTCTTGGAAAAAGGTTAGCCTCTAGGACAAGCAAGAAATGGAACTGCATTTCTTAGTCTACAGTAGAGGCAGAGTATGTTGTTGTAGCAATGAATTATTCAAATATCATATGGTTCAAAAAATTGTTGTCAGGGATGAAGGAAGAAATCAAAGAACCATTTATTATCTACTGTGACAACACTAGTGCTATTAACATTTTAAAGAACCCTTTGATGCATACTAAGATGAAACATATTGCAATAAAGTATCATTTCTTGAGAGAATTGGTTCAGGAAAAGGAAGTAAGATTGGAATATGTGAATACTAAAGAACAAATTGCAAACATATTAATAAAACCATTGTAACTTAGAGGAAAGCTAGAGGTGATTCCCCTAACTAAAGCTCACTAAAACATAGTTTAGTGATGCATCGATTGAGATACAGAAAATATTTAACATGTTGATGCATATTGTCAAAGCTTATTGCATATGAATCAGTACATCAAGTACACTACAATTCAATGGTTAGTGTCTTTGGCATTGGTTGTCAAAGAGGGAGAGAATATTGAGTTCATCCAAAAATAAATTATTGAAGGAAAGACTATTGATGATAGAGGGAGAAAATTTATCAGAAACAAAGATTCATGTAAGAGGGATAGTTTCTTGAGAGACTATGAGGACAAATGGAGTTTTATGGATGAGAATTAGAATGAAGCTAAGGAAATTAATAAATTATTTTTATTCTTATTATTGTTTCTCTATAATTCTTCGTATTATGACATGTTGTGTTTCCATCAATTCCAAAGAGGGAGATTGTTGATGAAAATTATTGAATTCTATATTGTCATTGATGTTTACACAAATCTAATGCTATTGTACAAATGTCTATACCCAAACCAAGCATAGTCAATGTATGCCAAGTTTTCTCAGTCATTAAAGAAGACCAAAGTGAGTTTTAGTTCTAACCGAGTTCACTCACACATTACAGTGTTATTCGTTCATTAAAGGATTCAATATCAACCGAGTTAGATATTTAGTGTCAGTTGACTAACAATAGTTTATAATTTATGTTTAATTGGTTATATGCAGCAGAAAAAATTAAGTTTTATTTATTATTTGGAAGGTTAATCAAGCCGACTTGACAAGGACTATCATATACAGACAAGGTCAAGTTTGAATGAATGTGTGTGAGATGTATATGTTTATCATATGAAGTGTGGAGGCAAAATCAGATGGGATTCTGATTAAAGACATAACATACAGAGCTCCAATAGAATATTCAATCAATGAGGATCAAGTGTTTAAACCCAGACCAAAGATCTAAATTAGAAAAGATAGTTTCTTATCAAAACATGTCAATCCATTTTTACTCTGCACTCTAACAATTGTAGCAGTGATCTAATAGGCTTAATAGTCTTTTGTAAATCCTCTCAAAAGGTGCCATTTCTACACTGAAGTATTTGAAGACCTCTAAAAAGGCCACTCCTTGTAGGGTGATTAAATCCTGTAACATGGTCACACCTAATAGTGTGTTATTATAACCTTTAACAAGGTTGGCTCCTAACAAATCTCACTTCAGAAGAGTGAAAAATTGTGACTAGTTGCAATTGGTGGATTTCCCCATATTGGGTTTCCATGTTAAATATTTGTGTTATATGTGTACATTTTATTTAATTTATGATTTATGTTTATACATTTAATCACTAAAGGATAATCACAATTAATATCTTAAAGTTTACTTTGTTAACCGAGTGACAATAGAATATTTATGTTAATCGAGTAACAGTAATAAGTTTGTATAAGAAATATAAGGGTCTTTGATTTGTTTTTGTGGTAACTAATTCACCCCTCCACTCTCAGGTACTCAACTCATTTCCAACAATCCTTGGGTAGATCTATCTTGTAGGAGTTGGGGCCATACTTAGCCAACACCTTACATGGTCCAATCGTCTTCATCTATAGTTTTCTTGGTATACCCTTTGGTAGCCTAGCCTTGTTCAATAATATCATCACCAAGTCTCCTACCTAAAATTGTAAGTATCTTCTCCCATCATCCTTCTTATATTTCAACTTCTAATTAGCCTCTATTAATGTCTGATTCACTTTCTCATGAACCTCTCTCATTGACTGAGAAAAATTATCTTCATGCCCAATGATCCCTTCATAACCCTTTAGGTTTCTAAGCTCAAGAATACCTCTTGGATGTAATCCATATACAATTTCAAATGGAATCTTACCAATAGTCTTGTTTGTGCTATCATTATAGGAAAATTATTCTTGTGGAATAACTTGTTCCCATCCTTGTCTATACTATTGAGTAAAACATCTTAATAAGTTTCCAAGAAACCTTTTTATTGCCTTTGTCTAGCCATCCATTTTAGGATGATATGAAAAACAATGAGCTAGATTAGTACCCAATCTCTTCTAGAGGGTCTTCTAAAAGTGGCACATAAATTTCACATCTCTTTCTGCAATTATGCTCATTGGAAAACAATGTATCCTTACTATCTCCTTGAAGAAAAGGTGGGAAATGTGACTGGAATCATGTGTTTTTTTACATGGGATAAACTAAGTCATCTTACTGAATCTATCCACTACCACAAGCACACTATCCAAACTAGTTGGTGTCCTAGGTGGTCCTACTATGAAATCCATACTTATGCACTCCCATGGTCTATTTGGGATGGGAAATGGTTTATAAAGACTTGCATTTGATGATGTCCCCTTTTCCTTCTGACATTCTCCACATTTCTCAACATACCTCCTTATATCTTTCTACATTCTAGGCAACCAATAGAATCTCTCCACTAGGTCTAGTGTCTTGTTTAACCCAAAATGTCCACTTAAGATACCATTGTGCTTCTCTTCGATGAGGTTCTCCCTCATGGAACCTCTCAAAACACATAGTTGTTTCCCTCTAAATAATAAACCATTCTATAAAGTTTAGTCTACATACTCACTATGAAATTGATTTTCAAAATCATTACATACCTTATAGATCTTTGATAAATCTGCATCTCCTTCATAAAGATCCTGGAATCCTTCAACCCCTATTCATTGCAACTTTATCTCTTGGATGGTAAGTAATCTCCTACTAAGGGCATCTGCAACATTATTATTTACCCCTTTCTTGTGATTGATTGTGAAGGTGTATGATTGCAGAAACTCCATCCAGTTTATATTCTTCAAACTAAGATTTTCCTTGGTATTTTTGTAGCTTAGGGTCTGGTTGTCAATGTATACAACAAATTATTTTGTCAACAAGTAGTTCCTCCACTTCTTAAGAGCTTTCACCAATGCATAAAGCTCTATATCATAGGATGAATATCTAGACTTTTCTTCATTAAGACTATCAGTAAAGAAGGCTACTGGTCTTTCTTCATGACTTAGGATTGCACCCATTTCTATGTTGCTAGAATGACATTCCACAATGAATAAATTATCAAAACTTCACAAAACCATTATTGGTAGGGTTGACACTTCTTTATTCAATTTCGCAAACCATTCATTGACTTTCTTGGTCCATACAAACTTTGTCTTAAGTCCTCCTTTGATGGTGTCAAGGGATGGTGCACATATTTCACTAAATCTTCTAACAAACTTCCTATAGAATTTGGCTAACCCATGGAAGCTTATGACTTGAATCCTTGTCTTAGGAGTAGGCCAAACCAAAATGGCTTCAAGATTACTCTTATCCATTGTCAAGTCACCTTGGGATACTACAAATTCTAGGTATATTAGTTCTTTTTTCATAAACTCACTATTTTAAAGATTTATGGTGAGCTTTTCTTCTTGTAGTCTTTTAAACACAAGTTCTAGGTGATTTATGTGTTCTTCCTTTGTTTTTCTAAAGAAGAGGATATAATCTAGGTATACTACCACAAATACCCCTATATAGTCTTTTAGGACCTCATTCATAACCCTCATAAAAGTATGAGGTGCATTTTAACCCCAAAGGGAATTACTAACTATTCATATAGCCCCTCTCTAGTTTTAAAATTTGACTTCCATGCATCCCCCTATTTCATTATAATCTGATAGTATCAAAATTTTAAATCAATCTTTGAGAAGTACTTATGACCCCCTAAGAAATCCATTAAATCTTCTATTATAGGAATAGGAAATCTATATCTAATAGTTATCATATTTATTACCCTAGTATCCACACACAACCTCCACTTACCTCTTTTTTTAGGATCAAACACCACTATGACAACACCTAGGATTATTCTCTTCTTGATCATTCCTTGGTCAATTATCTCTTGAACTTGTTAGAATACTTCAGGGATAACTGAGAGGGGGGGGTGAATTAGTTATCAACAACTTTAAATCTTTTGTACCTATTAATCTAGATTGATATAAATTAAATTCACATTAAGATAACACATTACACAACACATCAATTTGGTTACGGGGAAACCAAATGGTAAAAAATCCGGTGGGAATTAGTACCCACAAAGAACTATACTATTTATAGTAATCCCTATTAAAAGATCCTTCAACCCTGTTAGGAGTTGTTAATTACAATGTAGTAGTATAGTGACTTGGTTAAGGGTATGACACTATTAGGGGTGGTGAAATCACTGTCCAAGGACTCACTATCCAAGTGGTGAAGGCTACAACCTTCTGGTTATTTGATACACACTATATCAACAATGTGAACTGCTATTTGTGACACTGCTTGTCTGATCAGTTCCTTCTGTGCACCGATGCTTTAACCTCTTGTAAATCAATACAAAAATCTTATATGTATTATGAAAGCTTCAGCTTCAATATCTATATTATCAACATATGATAAATATAGCTCTGCTGCTTTAACACTCTGCTCTAATTTTCTTATCTTTGGCTTTCGCAACTCTTCTTATCACAAATGACCTTCTATAAGTACATACACCAAGTATGAGATAATGGGACCTATTAAAAAACTCTTCATAATATCCTTGTCAGCTCTACTAAGTACGCAAGCATAATTACAACCGCGCAAGTATAAACTGAATAGACGCGTCACTTCACTAAGTCAGCTTCACCAATTTAACCATAACTTTGCAATCTTCTTGACATATGTTTGGCACATTTAGAGTAATATCAAAAACTCATAACTAATCATGAATATACACACGCATATCCTGAAGATAGGTGCAACTCAATAAACACGTTACATACATCGGCCTTAAACTGTTATTCCCCCAGAACTTAACCGTCAATAATAGAACTACATATCTTTACTGAAACATCATATCTGGGTCTGTGTGTATGAACATAGCATAATAAACATGTCAAAAACATGTATCTATCTACACAATTCTTCATGTCATCATATGGATAAGTACATATAGAAGTACAGTTGTGTATTATATGTTGTCATCAATGACAAACATACAATCAATCAACTGTTCAGAATCAAATCTCCAACAATCTCCCCCTTTGGCATTGATGGCAACATATGATAAAAAAAACTTATGTTCATGGTGTCTTCTTTCTTTTACAATCTTCTCAACATCCTCATCAAAGATTCATCTGCACTGCTGCAGTTACATAGACTGTGTTTTATATGTATACTCTCCCAGAGTATAAGCTCCTTGTATGTGTTCCTTGTTTAGCTCTTTGTTTGTGTTCCTTGTTTTTAGTACATACTCCCCCATTGACATCAATGGCAAAGGGTGCCATAAACCATTATGCAAAGATACTACTCCAGAAGTAGAGTAGTCAACCATTCATCAGTCACACAGGACTGATGTACTTGCTGCTTTCTCTAATCAGAATTAGGAGAGAAAATTACTCCCAAATTCTCCCTTAGATACTCAAAAGTATCCTTTGCTAAAGGTTTTGTGAAAATGTCTTCTAACTAATCTGTTGTTCTTACATAGTCCAATTTCACTTCCTTGTCTGCAACTTTTTCTCTCAAAAAATGGTACTTGATCTCTATGTGTTTTGTCTTTGTGTGCATCACAGGGTTCTCAGACATGTTAATAGTACTGGTGTTATCACAATGAATAACAATAGGATAATCAACTTGAATACCAAATTATTTAACCATTTGCTTGATCCAAATAATTGTTGTACAATTTAGTGCTACTGCAACATATTTTGCCTCTGCCATTGACTGAGAAATATAGTTTTTCTTCTTTCTTGTCCAAGATACCAACCTTTCTCCAAGAAATACTGTTCCTCCTAAAGTGCTCTTCCTATCATCAATACAACATGCCCAATCTGCATCAGTATACACATGAATTTGTGTATTCTCTGATTTAGGATACCATAAACCATAGTCTGTAGTTCCCTTAAGATATTTAAATATCCTCTTTATTTCCATTAGGTGATTATGCTTGCGTTCAGCTACAAATCTTCCAAAAATGCCAACTACATTAGATATGTCAGGTCTTGATTGAGTTAAATAAATAAGCTTTCCAATCATAGATTTGTACAATGTTTTATCAACTTCTCTGGAGTCATCATCTTTTGAAAGTTTACTTCCTGTGATCATAGGAGTGCATACTGGCTTACAATCCTCCATCTTGAAGGTTTTCAATATTTCCTTCATATATTTTGACTTATTAATGAATATTCCTTTATCTATTTATTTTATATTCAGTCCCAAAAAGTATTTTATAGGACCAATCATGCTCATTTCAAATTCATTCAGCATTTCTTTTGCAAAAGTTGTACTAAGCTTGTCATTACCTCCAAAGATAATGTCATCAAAAAATATGGCAACTAATAGTAATCCATCAGGTGTTTCTCTTGTGAAAAAGTTGCAATCTGCTGCTCCTTTCTTGAATCCAATCTTGGTGAGATAACCATCTAGTCTCTCATACCATGCTCTTGGGGCCTGTTTAAGTCCATAAAGTGCTTTCTTCAGTCTACATACCATGTTCGGTCTATCTGAAAGGTTAAATCCTTTAGGCTGTTCTATGTAAACTTCTTCTTTTAAGTCACCATTCAAAAAGGCTGATTTGACATCCATTTGATAAACTTTAAATTCTTTTACTGTTGCATATGCCAAAAACAATTTTATGGCTTCCAGTCTACTCATAGGGGAAAATGTATCAATTTAGTCTATTCCTTATCTATACACATATCCTTTACATACTAATCTTTCTTTGTTTCTTATTACTGTACCTTCTTCATTCATTTTGTTTCTGAAAATCCATTTTGTTCCAATCAAATTTTTATCAGTTGGTCTAGGAACCAATTCCCATGTGTCATTCTTGATTATCTAATCTAGTTCTTCTTTCAATCAGAATCATTACAAGCATCTTCAACACTTAATGGTTCAATCTATGAAAGTAAACATACCTCTTCATCCACAGTTAGATTTTTTGCTTTTGATCTGGTCAAAACATTGCTGCTCTGATCTCCAATGATATCATTTTTAGAGTTGTATCTAGATGTAAACTTAGGAACCTTAGGTGTGACTTCTTCCTCTATAATCT
This sequence comes from Thuja plicata, assembly GCA_018584345.1. Lineage (NCBI taxonomy): Eukaryota > Viridiplantae > Streptophyta > Pinopsida > Cupressales > Cupressaceae > Thuja > Thuja plicata. The sequence goes on along the minus strand of MU224596.1, from coordinate 1,899,771 downwards.
ATTATTCTTCATTGCTTGAATCAGGGTCATTGCATGAGACATCAATGCAATAAAACATTTCTTCAATCATAGTATCTTTACTAGTAGGTCTAGGTTCTTCTTCAATCATAGGTGCATATTCATAGTACCTCTCTTGAATCATAAAATTCTCATCAATCTTAACATGTGTTCTTTCAATTATCTTCTTTAATCTCAAATTGAAACATCTGTAAGCTTTGCTTTTTTTAGAGTAACCAAGAAAAATACCTTCATCACTTCTAGCATCAAAGTTACCAACACTGTCATCTCTCTTGATGTAGCACTTGCTGCCAAATATTCTAAAGTATTTTATTGTGGGTACATTACCAAACCAAAGTTCGTAGGGTGTCTTGTCCATGCCTGGTCTCAATTGGGTTCTATTGATAGTATACACTACAGTGTTCACTACATCTCTCCAATAAGTGTGCACCACTTTTCCTTGAATCATCATGGTGCGTGTTGTATCAACTATAACCCTATTTCTCCTTTCTGCAATTCCATTTTGCTGAGGTGTTCTAGGGGCACTCAACTGCCTTTTTATTCCATGTTCTTCATAGTAGTCATAAAACTGGTCAGAGGTGAATTCTCCTCCTCTATCTGAT
>MU224596.1:1871679-1897078 GCA_018584345.1 Thuja plicata | reverse complement strand
GATAAATATAGCTCTGCTGCTTTAACACTCTGCTCTGCTTTTCTTATCTCTGGCTTTCGCAACTCTTCTTATCACAAATGACCTTCTATAAGTACATACACCAAGTATGAGATCATGGGACCTGTTACACAACTCTTCATAAAATCCTTGTCAGCTCTACTAAGCGCGCAAGCATAATTACAACCGCGCAAGTATAAACTGAATAGACACGTCGCTTCACTAAGTCAGCTTCACCAATTTAACCATAACTTTGCAATCTTCTTGAAATAAATTTGGTGCATTTAGATTAATATCAAAAACTCATAACTAATCATGAATATAAACATGCATACCCTGAAGATAGGCACAACTCAATAAACACGTTAAATATGTTGGCCTTAAACTGTTATTCCTCCAGAACTGTAACCGTCAATAACATAATTACATATCTTTACTAAAAAATCATATCTGGGTCTGTGTGTATGAACATAGCATTATAAACATGTCAACAACATGTATCTATCCACGAAAGTCTTCATGTCATCATATGGATAAGTACATATAGAAGTACTACTGTGTATTATATGTTGTCATCAATGACAAACATACAATCAATCAATTGTTCAGAATCAAATCTCCAATAGAACTTGCCTTGCAATCTCTTTGTTTTATTCTAGTGTCATCTTGTAGCATCTTTGTTTGGAAATGATGCCCCTAGAAAAAATTTAATTTCATGATTGATTTCTCTTTTTGGAGGTAGTTTAGCTGGTGTCCCTTCACATATGATGTCCTTAAACTGATCTAACAATTTCTTTACTTCTGTAGGCATATGTTTTTTTTAGGTGTCTCTTCATCCTTTGGTTTCACCAATATTGCATATCCAATTACTTCTTCCTCCTTCATATCCTTTAGAAATTCTTTCCTAGACATTAGAAGAGTATTAGAGTCCATCTTATCCACTGTTTCTTCCTCTATCAAAGACTATATCTTATAAGTTACTCCATTCTTCTTGAATGAGTAATTGTTCTCCTTTCCATGGTGGACTGCCTTCATGTCATACTTCCATGGTCTACCTAGCAGCAGATGGCATGTATCCATTGGCAACACATCACAAATTATCTTGTCTTTATACTTACCTACGGTCAAATCTGTTGGCGATTTGCTTCTATACAAATAGTTGATTGTATGTTTGTCATTGATGGCAACATATAATATACAATAGTGTCCTATAAGAAATTATTAGTAAAGATATTCTAGAGCCTTGCACATTTACATCTATGTTGTAGACATGTTCTTGATGCAATGTTCATACACGTAGATTTAGATATACAGTTTCAGTTGAGTTATGTTAATCTGTTTTGGCAGTTAAAGTTTCTGAAGATTATCCGTTAAGAGTCGAGGTATTTACATTGTTTCTTGAGTTGTGATTATCTTTAGGATATGCCTATTTTTATTCATGTTTAGTTATGAGTTAATTATGTTTATCCAAAGGTGCTAAACATGTTTTAACAGAAGTGTGATGTTTGAGTTAATTTTGTAGAGCTGACTATGTAAAGCGATGCGTCTATTCATTTTGAGTTGAGAGGTACTAACTTTGATTGCATGCTTAGTTAAGCCAACAAGGAAGTTGTTGAAGTTTTTCCTACAACCTTCATGACCTTATCCTTGAGTAAGATACAAATAGAAATTCAATTGTGATTGCAAAGTGTGAAAATGAAGTGAAAAAGAAAAGACAGAACAGAGCAGAAAGTTAGATAGTAAAAGTTGAAGATCTATGTGAAGAAGAAGAAGATTACAATTCATTGGAACTGATCAAGACAGCAGGTCTAATCAAATAGTTCATTATCAGATATAGTGTATATATTCCCTACAGAAGGTTGCAGCCTTCATCATTTCAGCAGTGAGCTCTTGGACAGTGTGTCCTCACCCCTAACAAGGTTATTTGTAAAGACTCCTAATAGGGTTTGACCTTTGACCAGGTCTCTGTACTTATTGCATTTTAAAGATCAGCTCCTAATAGGGTAGCAAGATATTCTAACAAGGATCATTATAAACTAGTACAGTTATTTGTGGATGCTAATTCCCATCGGGGTTTTGACCTAATTTAGTTTTCCCCATTACCAAAATTGTGTTGTTCAATTATGTGTTATCTTGTTGAGTTTATATTTAAAGTTATTCTATACTTAATTAAAAAAGAATTGAATCTTGTAGATAACTGATTCACCCCCCCTGCCCTCTTATTTATCTCTTCATACTATTCCTAACAATTTCTATCAGAGCCAAGTGCCTTGGAGAGAAAGCTTAACAACTTAAGGTAGATCAGATGGCATACTTTAGAAAAGAGAGTCCTAAGTTTTATGGAGAGAATTATCTTGATTGGAAGAATAAAATGATAACACGTCTATAGTGCATTGATTTTGACATTTTTGAAATAGCCACACAAGAAGTTGTTATTCCCTCTCTGAAATACCTTGCAAAATATGATACTACTAGTAAACAAAAGGATGTATTCACTGCTAATGCAATTTCCAAGGAAGCCCTTATAAGTGTGTTATCTGACAGTGAATTCTTTGAGATTAAGAAAGTAGACAAAGCCTACACCATATGGAATTATTTATAATATATGTTTGAAGGTCATATCCAAGAAAAGAATGTGTGAAGAAATACATGGAAAAATAAGTATAACAACTTAGAGATGCTACCTGAAGAGAACATCAAAGCTTACAATCAGATGATTAATGAAGCAGTTTAAGGAATCAGAAACAATGGTGGAGAAATTTCAGAGGAATACATAATGGACAAACTGATGACTACATTGAAAGCTAACTATGAGAGAAAGATCAATATCTTAGATGAGACTATACAATTTTCAAAAGAATTCAAGAGAGAGACTTTGATCGAAAAAATCTCTGCATTTGAGATATCAAGATTGAAGACAGAACCTGAAAGTGAAACAACTTTCAAAGCCTTAGTCCATGGTAAGAAATACTTGAGCAGTTCTAGTAATAACAAGAGAGAAGAAGTGGATACAGAACTAGAAGAAATTGTTGCTATTATTGCCAAGAAAGAAATGAAAGGTAAAGGAAAATATGAAGGATAGCTACCATTCAAATTTTTTCATGCAACAAAGTTGGCCATTTTGCATTGAAGTTTCCTACAAGAGTCAAGAAGTTTAGATCAGATTACAAGCCCAAATATACTAAGGAATGCTATCATGCTGAAGATGGTGTAATTGATAATGACTCAAGAGAAGATTAAATTGGATTCATTTCCATTAAAGACAATGAGAAAATTCTTGAAGAAATGAACAATAAAGATGAGAAGAAAGCACAAGAGTTAGCATTAGTTTCCAAAGTAGACATCAGAACTGACTGGATCATTGATAGCAAATGCTCACATCACATGTTAGGAGGAAAAGACATATTTGTACATCTAAACAAGTACAAAGGTGGTATGGTTAGATTTGGAGATAACACTACCAAACCTATCATAGGCAGAGGTTCTATTACTTTAGATGGAAAGAACAAGATAGATGATGTTCTTTATGTTGATGGTTTACATCATAACCTAGTAAGTGTTGGACAATTACTTGACAAAGGATATCAGTTGTAATTCAAAGACAACAAGTGCATCATTAATAACAAACAAGGAGATATGATTGCATCAGGATCTCAGACTAAAGGTAATGTTTTTCAACTCAGTTTAGAAGTAAGTTGTTTCATTGCAAAAGTAGATGACAGTTGGCTATGGCACAAAAGACTTTGTCATATAAATTTTTACAATAGAGTAAAGATAAGAAATGCAAAGGTAGTGAGAGACCTTCCTAGTATTGCAAGACTAGTTGATACTATGTGCAGGGAATGTGTGATGGAAAAACATGTAAGGAGCTCATTCAGAAGCAAGAAGAACTCAGCAGAAAAAAATTTGGATCTAATACATACAAACTTATGTGGTCCTACTCAAACAACATCATACTATGGAGAAAGGTATTTTATTTTGTTTGTTGATGATGTGGGTTGCATTCTTAAAGGATAAGTATGAAGCTTTTGAGAAGTTCAAAATATTCAAAGCTAAATTTGAAAATGAGTCTGGATTAAAAATAAAGTGTCTAAGATCAAATAGAGGAGGAGAATTCACCTTTGACCAGTTTTATGAGTATTGTGAAGAACATGGGATCAAAGGGAAGTTGAGTGCTCCTAGAACCCCTCAACAGAATGGGATTGCAGAAAGAAGAAATAGGATCATACTTGACACAACGCACACTATCATGATAGAAGGAATATTTGTACACACCTATTAGAGAGATGCAATCAATAGAGTATTATATACAATCAATAGAATATAGCTAAGGCCAGGCATAAACAAAACACCTTATGAACTTTTGTTTGGTAATGTACCTACAATAAAATACTTTAGAATCTTTAGAAGCAAGTGCTACATCAATAGAGATGATGGTGTTAGTGAGTTTGATGCCAGAAGCGATGAAGGTATTTTCCATGGTTAATCTACTAAAAGCAAAGCATATAGATGTTTTAAATTGACATTGAAGAAGGTAGTTGAAATTACACATGTGAATATTGATGATAATTTCATGATTCAAGAAAGATACTATGATTGCGCACCTATGATTGAAGATAAACCCAGACCTAGGAGTAATGAAATAGCTATTGAAGAATTGTTTGATTGTATTGAAGTATCATGCAATGACCCTGAAACAAGCAAAGAGGAATCAAAGATTACAGATGAAGATGTCACACCTAAAGTTCCAAAATTCACAACTAGATACCATTCAATTGAAGATATCATTGGAGATCAGAGTAGTAGAGTTTTGACAAGATCAAAAGAAAAAGGTTTAACAGTTGATGAAGAGGTATGTTTACTTTCACAAATTGAACCTTTAAGTGTTGAAGATGCATCTAATGATTCAGATTGGAAGAAAGCTATGAAAGAAGAATTAGATCAGATAATCAAGAATGATACAGGGGGATTGGTTCCTAGATCTTGTGACAAAAATGTGATTGGAACAAAGTGGATATTCAAAAATAAGATGAGTGAAGAAGGTATAGTGGTAAGAAAAAAAGAAAGACTGGTATGTAAAGGATATCCATAGAGAGAAGGAATAGACTACATTGATACATTTTCCCTTGTGAGTAGACTGGAAGCTATCACATTGTTTTTGGCATATGCAACATTCAAGAACTTTAAACTATATCAAATGGATGTCAAGTCAAATTTTCTAAGTGGTGACTTGAAGGAAGAAGTCTACATAGAAAAACCTTAAGGATTTAGTTTATCAGACAAATTAGACATGGTATGCAGACTAAAGAAAGCCCTTTATGGACTTAAATAGACCCCAAGAGCTTGGTATGAGAGACTTGATGGTTACTTAACCAAGATTGGATTCAAGAAGGGAGTAGCAGATTGCAACTTATTCATGAGAGAGATAGCTAATGGACTACTACTCATTCCTATCTTTGTTGATGACATTATCTTTCAAGGTAATGACAAGCTTAGCGCAGAATTTGCCAAAGAAATGCAAAGTGAGGTTGAAATGAGCATGATTGGACATATAAAATATTTTTTGGGATTAAATGTAAAACAAAAAGACAAAGGCATATTCATAAATTAGTCTAAGTATGTGAAGGAGACACTGAAGACATTCAAAATGGAATATTGCAAACCAGTAAGCACCCCCATGATAATAGGAAGCAAGCTTTCTAAAGATGATGATTCCATAGTAGTTGACAAGACACTATACAAGTCTATGATTGGAAAATTCATATATCTTACTCAATCTAGACCAGATATTTCTAATACAGATGGCATTGTTGGAAGATCTACAGTTAAACCCAAACAAAATCACCTAATGGTAATAAAAAGAATATTCAGATACTTAAAAGGGACTATAGACTATGGTTTATGGTATCCTAACTCAAAGAATATACAAATTCATGTGTATACTGATGCAGATTGGGTAGGTGTGTTGATGACAAGAAGAGTTCCTTAGGAGGAGAAGTATTTCTTGGAGATAGGTTGGTTACTTGGACAAGAAAGAAGAAGAATTATATCTCTCAGTCAATAGCAGAAGCTAAGTATGTTGCAATAGAATTGAATTTTTCTCCAATGGTTTGGATGAAACAAATGATTAAAGGCTTTGGTATTCAGATTGATTATCCTATTATTATTCACTGTGATAACACTAGCACTATCAATATGTCAAACAATCCTATGATGTATGCAAAGAAAAAACACATTGAGATTAAATATCATTTTCTAAGAGAAAAAGTTACAGACAAAGAAGTAAAGTTGGATTATGTGAGGACTAGAGAATAGTTAGCAGACATTTTTGCAAATCCTTTTATCAAAATATACTTTTGAGTATCTTAGGGAGAAGGTGTGAGTAATTCCCTTTCCTAAGTCTGATTAGAATTTGTGGCAAGATCATTAGTCCTTGATGAATGATGAGTGGTTGACTACTCTACATTTGGAGTAGTACCTATCTTAATTGTTTTTGGCACCCTTTTCCATTGATGTCAAAGGGTGATTATATAGTTAGGGGGAGCATATACTCTAGGGGAGTATACCGTAATGAAAAATACAGTAAAAAGAGATGCAATAGTTAAGAGGAGCTTTTGATGAGGATATTGAGAAGATTGTAAAAACAAGAAGGATACTTTGGGTTGATGGTGTTTTTCATATCATATGTTTCCATCAATGTCAAAGGAATAGATTGTTGGAGAATTTCATCTATGCAAATATTTGATTGTATGTTTATCATTAATGACAACATATAATATACAAAAGTGTCCTGTAAGAAATTATCAGTACATATATTCTGGAGCCTTGTGCATTTACATCTATGTTGTAGACATGTTCTAGATGCAATTCTCATACATGTAGATTTAGATATGCAGTTTTAGTTGAGTTATGTTAATCTTTTTTGGCAGTTATAGTTTCTAGAGATTATCTTTTAAGAGCCAACATATTTACATTATTTCTTGAGTTGCACTTATCTTAAGGATATGCATGTTTGTATTCATGTTTAGTTATGAGTTAATGATGATTATTAAAAGGCGCTAAACATATTTTAACAAAAGCATGATGTTTGAGTTAATTTGGTAGAGTTGACTATGTGAAGCGATGTGTCTATTCATTTTGAGTTATGTGGTCCTAACTTTGATTGCTTGCTTAATTAAGATGACAAGGAAGTTACTAAAGTGTTTCCTATAACTGTCATGACCTTATCCTTGAGGAATATACAAATAATAGTTCAATTGTGATTACAAAGTGTGAAAATGAAGTGAAAAAGAAAAGACAAAATGGAGTAGAAAGTTAGATAGTAAAAGTTGAAGATCTATGTGAAGAAGTAGAAGAAGATTACAATTCATTGGAGCTGATCAAGACAAAAGGTCTAATCAAATAGATCATTATCAGATCTAGTGTATATATTCCTTACAAAAGGTTGCAACCTTCATCATTTGAGCACTGAGCTCTTGGATAGTGCATCCTCACCCCTAACAGGGTTATTTGTAAAAGACTCCTAACAGGGTCTAACCTTTGACCAGGTCTCTATACTTATTGCATTGTAAAGATCAACTCCTAACAGGGTTACAAGATCTTCTAACAAGGATCATTATAAACTAGTAAAGTTATTTGTGGGTGCTAATTCCCACCAGGGTTTTTACCTAATTTGGTTTTTCCCATCTCCAAAATTGTGTTGTTTAATTTTGTGTTATCTTGTTGAGTTTATATTTAAATTTATTATGTACTTAATTGAAAAAGAATTAAATATTGAGGATAATTGATTCACCCCCCCCCCTCTTAGTTATCTCTTGGGACTATTCCTAACAAAATCAACCCATAGTTGTTCATTATGATGACATTAGTTTTTCATTAGTATACAAACAACACTTTTGGTAAGCCTACACCAAAAGACAAGAAAGAGAAAACCGAAGATCATATTAGGAGATCACTAAAAATGGCTAAGTACAGAGGAAACCGATTACACAAGTTAGTGTGTAAACTAAAAATCACAAAGAAGAGAGATAAATTGGAACTTGATAGAGGAACCAAAAATGCAAGTTACAGTGTAGACCGACAAGATAGATACACTGCAACCGATAGTAAAAACCAAAGGACAGTCAAGCATGACAGACAGGAAGGACCGAAAGTCAGTTGCAGCCCACAAAAAGTGGATCTAACTTCCACGTCAGATAAAGAAAGTGTATTCTATTTATAGAATATTTAATTATTTTAAATCCATTTCTTTAGGGACAAGAAACATTAATTTAATTGTTTTAATCAGTCTAACTGATTTAAAACACATAGACTAGGAGATATAGGTGTAAGTTGTAATCTTGATCTTAGAGTTAACATTGTTTTTATCACAACTCAATGAAGTCAATCCATCTATAAATAGATGATGTAATAATTATTATAATGTGTGTGTGAGAAGAAAAAAGAGAGAGGAGATGAGAAAAAGCACATCTATGGATTGAATTAAGAGTTTCAAGAACCAGAACAGAAAAAGAAGAATTTGGTTAGCAGAACCAAGAACAGAGGAAACCGATAATCAGAGGTATTATTCATTCACAGTTAAGGTGATAATTTTTAATGTGAACTACATAAGATCTGTATCAACAATAGGAGATTGCATTTACCAGGTCAATTTGTAATTTTCTATCATTCTAACAAGTGGAGCGAAGTGTAAAAATATTTTCAAGGAAGGTGGATTTAACAGTCTAATATTAAATCTCCTAACCAAGTGCACACTTAATAGTGTTGCTAAAGCTATTAACAGAGTAGAATTTAACATGTCTCCACTAATACTCCTAACATGGTAGATCATCAGAAGTGATCAAATTGTAAGCCTTAACTGGCCCCTTCCAATCTGCAGATAGTGAAGTTTTGTCGGTGTCATCCCCACCACAGTTGTTACTTCCTAACAAGAGTTTTCTGCGATATCATATCTTGTGTTATGTGTCAATTATGTTCATGAATGTTTCTATGAATGATTCACAATTTTATTAATGTTATGAATTGATATAACTCACACCAAGATAGTTTAGATCAGATTGAATGGACATGTTATTGATTACAAAGATTAATTGATTAAAGGATACAAAAAGTTTGAGAGGTATTGATTCACCCCTCCCCTCTTAGTACATACTTCCCATTAATACCCTCAATTCATATTAGAGCTAAGTCTCTTCTTGGAAAGCTTAAAGGTTTAAGAGAAAAGATCATACAATGGAGAAGTACAAACTTAATAAAAATATTGAAAATAAAAAGCTTGAAATTATGATGTTTTATGAATAGTATAAAGAGGCTAGAATAAGCATGAGACAGTTGCTTGATGAAAGAAAGAATATTGAATCTCATAGTAATAAGACAAATTATCATGAGGAAGAGATTCCATATTTCTTTGATTCTTTAGGATCAACAACAAGTAAAGCATTAGATATATCATAAGAAAGCATCACAAGCCTAACTGAAATCAATCTACATCTGGCTAGAAAAGTTAAATCTCTAAAAATTGGTCAAGAGACACAGATGATAAGAATGATTGATGTCATGAACAATGATAGACAAGGTGAACAAGAAAGAACACTAGATATTGATGACAGAAGAAAGATCACAGAAGAGCTACAAGAAAAGGAGACTGAAATACAGAGATTTAAAGAGCATCACCATGAGATAACAAATCAGATTATTCTTATGAGTCAAGAGGCAAACAAAATAAATTTTGAACTCATTGAAAGAATAGAAGCTATCGGTGAACTGAGGGATGAGAATGAAAATTTAAAGCATGAATTGAGAATACAACAACAACATAATGAAATTATCAAAATGGCTAAAGAAAGCAATAAAAGAATGGATGATTTTCTTGAGGGACAACGAAGAGTCAATAACAACAATGGTCTAGGCTTTACCAAAAATAGAGTATCATCAAAACAATCCAATCCAAAGAATGTCTATTAAAATCCAAGACCAAGAAAGATTATATAAAATCACTATGGAAAGAAAGGCCATACATCAAATGTATGCAAAGGAAAAATGAAAGGTATTCCTAAATATACATCTTCATTCATAGGGTTCTATTATAAATGTAACAAGAAAGGTCATAAAGCATATGAATGTAAGTCTAAGATGAAACAACAAAAAAGGGAAACCTACATGGACAAATAGTGTCCTACATGCAAAATGAATCGGCACACAACTCTTGAATGATGGAAGAGGAAAAGATAGTCATGGAAGCCTAAAGGTCAAGAAACTCCCTATCAACCAAAGAATGTCGGTAATCAGTATGTATGAGACTACAATACTTCAAAAAATTTTATAGCATGTGGAAGATATTGTCACATTTCTGCAAACTATATGAGACTATTGACTAGAAATTCTAGAGGCTGGACTAACCCTAGAAAGGCATGCTTGCACTATCATAAAGTTGGTCATCTCAAGAAAGACAAAAGAGATTGAGTGACAGAGACAAGCACATATCCCAATGGAAACACCATTGAATATATCTGGAGGGCTAGAGACAAAATGTGGAGAAAAGCTTCAAGCAATGATGAAGTTGGAATGAGCAATGCAAATGGTGACACCCCATCCAATGTATCTGGTGACATCACAAACCCCACCTAAGAAAAACAAGTAAGTATGGAAATGCATTACCCCCAAGCTATTACTTTACATCAGTTACAAAATATGTTGAAATAATTCCATATTAGCATAAGAAAGATGCATCATGGTTGTACTTGTTGAAATATGTGATAACTATGCTTTTAGGCATATATACCAAAACCCATCGGTATACACTCAAATTTAAGACTGTCTACATTTACTGAGAAGTGTCAGTTAAAAGAAAAAATTGCAAGTATAGACTGAGCCTCATCAGTAAAAAAGAACATGAACAAACTATCAATGTTACCAAAACCTATCGGTAAAAGAAAAGTGAACATTGACTGCTCTGAAACATTGTAAGTGTCACTGATGGAAGTAAAGTCTTCACTGACAAACTCAGCCTTTATACACCAATGAGTTGGTGAGAATTTATGATATGCATTTTAGGGCAACGACTATAAATAGGGCATCAAAATGACTCATTTGTCACGACACCTAGAGAAGAGCGAAGAAAGGCACTTTTTGAGCAGAAAGAAACCAAGCTACAGAATGATCACGACTCAACCTCCAGCACTCCAAATAAGTTTAGAGATCTTTGCAAGCATAAATAGTAAGTTTTTTGAGATTGATAACTCCATTTTTATGCATTACGCAGAAGCCCTAATTTTCTAAAAATGGCATCAACTTCACAAACCGTGAAATCTAAGAATGCAAAGAAAGATGAGTTCAAACTCATCAAGAACACGACATGTGAGGAACCTAATTATAAGATCCATCAAGAGGTTGCCTCACAACCCAATGATGCTGGTGCATTTTTGTGCATTCCAGCTAGGGTTATGCTGGTTGAAGACGTCCGATCCTTCATACACTGCAAGATTGCAAAGATTGGAATGCCATAGGTAGCAGAAGCTTACAAAAAAAATTATATCAATGATAGAACACTTAAGGAAGAGGACAAACACATTGAGGTGAAAGGGCTCACCAATGTTGTAATGTTTCTGAAGGTCTTCAAAACTGATTGGATTTGGTTAGTACTGAGAAAATGCATAACAACAAGTTATGGTTGGATGAAGCGAAGGAAATAACTTGATATTTCATCCATACAGTCACCGGTTGCCCCGTAACCAATAAAATAAAGGCACTAAAGCTTCCACCAAAGGAAGAGACCGAAAAGATGATAGGAGCCAAATGGGATGGTCGTGGATTGAAAGTAACAACAATAACTGATGATGATATTAAGTTTGGTGCATGTGTTTTGGGTTACAAATTCTTCTAGGCAAGCAAATTAAATAGCATAGCATCAGGTGTAGTGGACATAGCCTATAAAATTGTGAATATGGGTACACAGTTGGACTTATCTGAGCTACTCCTAAATCAGTTGAAGGACAACCTAAAGACAATCAAGAATGCAAAGTCAAACACTTGTAAGTTTGGCTCACTAATCATGTGTATTTTCATTTATTTTACAGAAAAGTTCCCATCGGTAGGAGATGTGAAATGGGAAAGAAATAAACTGGTCACCATGCAAATCAGTGAGAACATAGCTGCACTAGGAGATAACTTTGAAACAATCATGGATGAATAATTCAATGTATTCAAAGACCGAATGCAAAAGATGGTAAGAATCCTTGAGAAACTCATTGAGAGATGTAAGGATGAGATATGCTTCATGGTTGAAACAGATAATATTTACATCAAACCTGCTGTAGCAAGGACAACATGGTTGCAACCATTGGAATATGAGATCAATATTGATCTTGCAGAGAAGGAAATTGATGCCTTAATAAATGAACCACTAGACAAGAAGAAACAAAGGTTTGGCACATATGAAGAGGCCAAGACAAGAATTAAATCAAGCCTACTTGTCAAGAAGACAGTAAAAAAGAATGACAAAATGGTGAAGAATCTCAAGTGGATTTTGTTAGTAACCGAGGAAGAAGTTGAGCAAGATGAAGAAATTGAACAAGAGGAGGAAACCAAAGAACAGTTGTCTGTCAGTAAAGATGAAGAAAATAATGATTTTGAGGAAATAGAGTCAGATTCACAACCTCCTCCACCATCTAAGAAACCAAAGACTACATATGCTTCAAGAACTAGAATTCAAACATCCAAATAATCTACTCCTTCACCTCTTAAGAAAGAAAAGTTTAGTACTTACAAAAGGAAAGCTCCTGCACCAAAAAGAGGACAAAAAAAAAGGGTAGAAAATTCATCAGTTTTTGAGAGGACATAGAAGACACCTAGCAAGATGAAGTCTTAGAGGGAAAAAATGTCAAGGTAAAAGAACCTGACACTATTGATGACATTTGTGTTTATATTGCAAATTTTGGATCCATTACAAATCCACATATTAGAAAAGGGCAGAAACAAAATCAAGAAGATCAAAATAAAATTGAGGAAGCCACAATAGATAAAATGTATAACTTCAAATATGTACCAATGCAATTTTAAGGAATTTATGTACCACGGGAACTCTTGGATAGATTATCCTCCTGTTGGACATTTGTTTTGAAAAATGAGAAAGAAATCAGAGAGTGAGTACTTTTTTCTGTAATGCCGCCTAAATCTAAAAAGGTAGAGATAGATGAGATGATGGAGAAAAACAAGAAGGAATTATCACCAAAGCTAAGGGAATATAAATTTCTTGAAGGCAAGTTGATTTAACTTGAGTAGGATAGCCACAAGAAATGGTGCAATATCATGAATAGACCAATTGAGGAAGACAACCCCGACAAAGACCTTCAACAACAAGATGTTGATAAGGAAACTCAAGATGATATATCCATTGAGTTAGATAAAGAAGAGGATGATACAATAGGGAATAAGATTGGAGATGTCACAGATGATACATGGGATGATACCACAAATGACAACATTGTGGATACCAATGTCATCGACATTTTCGATGACCCATTAGATGAAATCAATAAGTATGAAGATGTCATTGTTGCAAAGACACAACCGATGAACATGACACAACAATTAATATTGCATAGGTGAACATTCCAAGAAAACTACCAATATTTATACAAGCTATCAATATCATGCAATAAACAATAAAATCACCTTAGAAGGAAACTCCAAAGGATATAGGATAAGAAGTCAACGAAGACGACACCGATGGTCAGCAAAACATTGGAGATACTCAAGATGTAACCAACACTAACAAGGTTACTGAAGGAGATAAGGACAAAGATGCAGGGACTCAAGACAAGAATGAAGAAACCAAGGCAAATGATACAAAGGACACCAATGAAGGAGACAAACCAAAATATGGTACTCCTGAGAAAATAGACAAGGATGCTACTGACGATGTTAAGGTAAATGTGGAGACATTTGCAGACACCCGATGAGCTAAAACTAGTGCCAATAAGTATAAAGAAGCACAACAAGTCACATCATCAAACATAACAGAAAAGGCTAAGAAATTGGCAATGGTGGTATATTCTACTGAGTCACAGAAGAAGAAGAAGACAAAGAAGAAAAAGTTAGAGGTTACAATGGATGAAATCATTGAAATACCAAAGTGTGACCCCTCTACACTTGACATGAATGCATTACAAGAATATGGAGAGATATGCTAGAGGAAGGCATTGCAAGAGATGATGAAGAAATAGCATAGGGACTCCATGGTACTGGAGACAACATGGGACATTCTACATCAAATTGTACCCGATGTTAATATTGATCAAAGAAAGCCTATACTTGATCAACTAGCTACCCTCACTGACGCAATAATAACACATAACATTGATGCTGAGAAAGGAATTAAGGAGAGAGCCCAAATGAAGTACCATTCGAAGCTCATAGAGAACATCAGCCAAGAAGTGCCAGAGAATAAGGTAAAGCTATCTAAATTCATATCTGAATTAGACCCCATCATATAAGAAGCTTTAACCTTAATTCAAAAGCTGAGCACAATAAAAAAGTTCACTAAGCATAATAGTGACAATATAGCAAAGCTAGATGCAGATCTAGGAAATAGGGCTAGTTTCTTAACCATAGATGGAGACAATGCAATCAAACTACATTATGATAAGATAATCTAGGAAAAAAAGATTAAGGAAGGAGCTATGGGAGGTAGAAACACATTTCAAAGAAGAATTAACTGAGCTACAAGCTAAACTTCTGCCAAATCTTACATTGCTACAATAGCATATCTATTCTACAAGGCAACTGATATGAACTCTCGAGATGTCTGTAGAAGACACCATCTATGATATGCATTTAAAGATAATACTTTAGCATATTGCTCTAGAGAACCTCAAAGAGCAATGGGAGAAAATGATGGAAGACATGAAGTCTTCTGATTCCCACATTTTTGATAAGCTATAAGGTAAATCACCTTTGACCTTAATATCAAATAAAGGGGGAAATGATATAAGTACAAAATAAAAAGGAAAATGTTATGTACAATCATTCAGATTGGCAAACAATAGATATGTATATGTATATTCATAATAGGAATATAATATGTAGAAGGAAAAGATATCATATGTACAGATATACCGACATATACATAGGGGGAGTCATTAAATGACTAAGGATTATATATGTTGTATATACTTAACATTTTGTTAGTATTTTTCACATATCAATTTTTGATAATAATGTCAAAGGGGGAGATTGATGACATTAATTTATCATTAGTATATAAACAACACTTTGGGTAAGCCTACACTGAAAGAAAGGAAAGAGAAAATTGAAGATCAAATTAGGAGATCACAAAAAATGACTAAGTATAGAGAGAACCGATGACACCAGTTAGTGTGTAAACCGAAAATCACAAAGCAAATGGATAAAGTGAAACCCAACAAAGGAACCCAAAATTCAAGTTATAGTACAGACCAACAAGATAGATACAATGCAACCAAGAGTAAAAACTGAAGGACAGTCAAGCATGACCGACAGATAGAACCAAAAGTCAGTTGTACCTCGAAAAAAGTGGATCTGACTTCCATGTCAGATAAAGCAAGTGTATTCTATTTATAGGATATTTAATTGCTTTAAATACATTTCTTTAGGGACAAGAAACATTAATTTAAGTTTTTTAAGCATTCTAACTAATTTAAAACACATAGAATAGGAGATCTAGCTGTAAGTTGTAAACCTGATCTTAGAGTGAACATTGATTTTATCACAACTCGATGACGTCAATCCATCTATAAATAGATTATGTAATCATTCTTAGAATGTGTGTGTGAGAAGGAAAAAGAGAGAGGAGAATAGAACGAGCACATCTATGGATTGAATTGAGAGTTTCAAGAACCAGAACAAAAAAAGAAGAATTTGGTTAGGAGAACCAAGAACAGAGGAAACTGATAATCAAAGGTATTATTAATTCAAAGTTAAGGTGATAATATTTTTATGTGAACTACATAGGATCTGTATCAGTAATAGGAGATTGCATTTACCAGGTCAATTTGTAATTTTCTATCATTCTAACAAATGGAGAAAAGTGTAAAAAAACCTTTGAAGGAAGGTGGATTTAACAGTCCAATATCAAATCTCTTAACTAAGTGTACACTTAACAATGTTTCTAAAGCTCTTAACAGAGTAGAATTTAACAAGTCTCCACTAATACTCCTAACAGGGTAGATCATCAAAATTGATCAAATTGTAAGCCTTAACCGACCCCTTCCAATCTGCAGATAGTGAAGTTTTGTGGGTGCCATCCCCACCATAGTTTTGACTTCCTAACATGAGTTTTTTGCGATATCATAGCTTGTGGTACGTGTCAATTATGTTCATGAATGTTTCTATGAATGATTCACATGTTTATTAATGTTATGAATTGATATAACTCACAACAAGATAGTTTAGATCAGATTAAATGGACATGAAATTTATTACAAAGGTTAATCGATTAAATAATACAAAATGTTTTAGAGGTACTGATTCACCCCTCCCCTCTCAGTACATATTTCCCATTAATCCCAACACATTAACCAGTATATTTTGTCCCTTATTCAACCAAGTTACTTTGTAAGTACATACATGAGGTACCTTAATCAATTTGAGATTTTGGACTTCTTCCTCTAAGATCACATTATCAGTGGATCTGGAGTCTATTATGACCCTACACACTTTGCCAAGAATGTCACATTTGTCCCTAAAAAGATCCCTTCTTTGTTTGTGTTCATCTCTGGTAGGTTCTTTGATCATAATTCTATTAAGCATGAGGTTCTCTTCCTTCTTTGAATCCAAACTTATCTTTAACTATTTGGTCATGTCTTCTTCTTGCACATATGCAATCTTCTTTTCACCTTGAGAATTTTTTGGCTTATCCAGACACCTATAGGCAGGGTGACCCATTTGGCCACAATTATAACACTTCATTGAAGAAAAATGTGAGCTTCTTCCAAAACCACCTGATCTTCCTCTTTCACCATTGTGTAAACCTTTTCCTTTTCCATATCCTCCTCTATTGTTTGACTCATGGTTTTTTTCAACAAAATTAGAGTCTCATTGGCTTCTGATGTGATTTCTCCTTCCACTAGATCCACCTCTATCTCCACCTCTAGAATCTCTGCGTCTTCCTCTACCCCTAGATTTGGAATCTTGTTTCTTTTTGAGTTTTTCTTCCACCTTAAGGGTCATTTGGAAACACCCATGGATATAAGTTACTTTAAAGAGGCTCAACACTTCTTGTATGTTCCACCTAAGGCCATGGAGATACCTAGAAACTTTAATGCTTTCTACCTCTTGCACTCTAGACCTAAGGAATAGCTTTTGGAATTCTTCAATGTAAGATGCCACATCCAAATATTTTTTTCGTAGATTATGTCTTCTCTTGTGTAGTTTGATATAATAATCCTCTAGTAGGTAGTTTTCCTTCACCTTAGCAACCATAGCTTTCCAATTTTCCTTTGGTTTCTTCCCTTCCCTTTCTCTTTCCTCCTACAAGAACTTCCACCAAGTTAATGTTTTTCCTCTTAGCCTTGATTTTTCTATCTTCACCTTTTGTGCCTCTATAATACCATCACATCCAAAATGTTTTTTCATGCCCTCAATCCATCCCATCACTAACTATGCATCCATTCAGCCGAAGAATACATGAATGCCTTCTAGTTCTTTGTCACTTAGTTCCTTGAGGGCTTTGAGGAATGGTTCCTTAGGTAATGGAGGGTCAAGTTCTGGTTCTTCCTCCTCTTCAACTTGATTCTTTCCTTTTTATTTATCATCCTTGAACTATTCTTTCATCTTTCTTGTAGTCTCTGCAACTTCTTCTAACTTTTGCTTCATCTCCTCCATATATTCTTCTAGAATTCTATTATTGACTTGGTGCTCTGACAAGTCACATTCCAATTCTTCATTAGTTAACATGTTTCTTTCTCCAATGGATTCACTTCCTTCTATCATACACTATCCACTTTCCAAGCCTTTCAATGGCTCTGATACCACTTTGATGGGGAGCTCTAACCACAAGAGAACTCTTGCTCTAACTAAGACCCTTTCTTTGTTCTTCCTATGATATCTTTGTCTACCCTATCTAGAGGACAATTCTATGATAATCTCCTTCCCTTACAACTCTCCACCAACTTCAATTCACTCTTCTATCCTTCTTAATCCAACAATGCACCCAAATTCTCCATCAAGAAACTATACCTCAAAATTACACTACTTTCCCTTTTTTTCAACCAATCTTGACCCCTTCTGATGAATTCTTTCAAAGATCCTCCATCGAGTGCACTAATTTCTTGTTTTAGGCCTTATAGCCTTTTTGGTCCAATTAGCCCTCCTATAAATTGAATTCTTGAATTTCCTCAAAACTTCCCTTAACAACCCACTAAACTAACTATGGATCCTTTATAAGACCACCCTAGCTTCAAGGATTTTCTAGGTTTTAGGTCTTCAAATTGTCTGTACAAAGGACTTCTAGTAAACCCCCATTTTCATGGGTTTTGAGGGCATGTGAACCAGTTTGGGTTATTTTATTTCAATAGGTGCTGTAAACAAATCCACCACTCTTCTCCTTGCAGTCACTTATTATGGAAACATGCCCCTACATGCTCCAACCATTGATTGAAACAAACCAATCCTTTTAGCAAGTTTTCATGCTACTGCTCTATACAAGCTCCTAACCAGAATACCTATGTACTCGCATAGGGATTGATGGAAAAATTAGTTCCCCTACACACACAGACCCTAAAATTCATATTTACACTACTTAGATATTCCCCTACTTGATTCCAAGTGGCCATAGTTTTCCAACCATAGGAACTCAAATGGGACTCATATTTACAAGACTGATCCATAATAAGACATTGAACTAGTAAAACTAAAAGAATTTATAAAATGAACAACATAAGTTCCAGAATACAAAGTTAGCTCCACAAATAATAACTACACAAAACACAAAGTCTATGTGCTTTAATTCATTCCATTCAATCCATTGAAGGTTTGGATGATGGCTTTGATTTAATTATAGTTAAATTCTTGTTCTTTCCAAAGCTCAATGTCTACAATGTGAGGACCAAACCCTAGATTAGGGTTTTCTTGACCTTATATAAGTTATCCCCTCATGATTAGACCCTAAGTTTGGGATTTGGACACCATTAAATCTATTTCCTACACTTTAGGAAATGTTGTCAATGACAACGTTGCAAAGTTGCAAAGTTGTCATGAGCAACTTTACATTTTTTTGCAATATTGACTTTCACTTACCCTCACATGCACAACTTGACCCATAATAATTCCATTGGATCCTCAAACATTTAAAAACATCAAAATTTCAAGTCCCACTCCATTTTGGAGTCTTGGTCAAAGTTTGACCATCTTTGAATTTCCTAGGACCTAAGCCTTATAGCCTCTTTGATCAAGACAAAGACATGTCTCTAACTACTCCTACATTCACACTCACATGATACTAACATGGGACTTTATCCTTAGTCCTTATTATCTTTGTGGTTGGCTAGAACCACTTAGAGGCCACAAGTGTTTGAAGATTTTCAAAAGACCTTAAGGTGCTCCTGTGCCACATTATCTCTAGTTCTTCAATAATTTTAATAACCCCATGCTCAATTTGAACCCTCTTCCAAACTCTCTACCTTATATGGCTTAGGGTTTGGTTCTCAAAATCTACCAAAAGAAAATCCTCTCCGGACATATCTGATTCCTCTCTCAAATATTTTTCTACAATTAACTTAATTAAATAGTGGTGAGAGACAATGTTAGGCTTACCTTCCTGCACAAACAAAGCTCTCTTCTTCAAGATATGGAATAATAAACTATTGTTATACACTAAATCTTGCACCCAATTAAGTGTTAGAGCTTAATAATCTAGTATAACATGGGAATAAATTCAAGGTTGTGGGACCTCTACTAACTTGAAGTGAGACCTCCAGATTCTAGGTTGGTTTGTCTTGGATAATCACCTATCTTTTCTCTTTTAACATGAAAAGTAAACTTGGAAGGAAAAGGGATAGAAGGAGAACTGAAGGGAAATGACTAAAAAAGAAAACTATCCTATTAGGTGATGCATCGAAGGTAACATAAACCATAACATAATGACCAAGGCTATCAGGAAATTTCATGAATCTATCAGAGCACAAATTTTTGAATAGTCTTGCATAATTATTTCATAGAGAGGCCTCGAATGAAAAGAGGCTATTAAGGGAAAGAGAAGATTTCACAAGTAATAGCATATCCAATAGAAAAGACATGGACTATGACCTGCAAAAAGACATTCACTCCATAAAATAGGCAAAAGAAATGAGATAAAATGACATTCTCTCCATAAAATCATCTAAATCAGATCATTTATAGTAGTGCACAAAGATGAAGAAAGAAAGAGGGCTCAAGAACTCCAAGATCTCTTAAAGATCAATCACTGTATTATAATCAAGTAAGAGAAATATAGGTAAGAAGGCCCACTGATAGAGAAAAGATATCAAAAATCCTTTGCATAATCTGAATTCCAATGAGAAATTACAAACACATGAAAATTTTAGGGGTAGAAAAAATGCCACAAAAACCTTGCATACACTAAAAAACCTCTACGCTACAAAAGCTCAAAAAAACTTATATACAACCTCCCCTAGCACGTCAACTTAGGAGTCTATCCACCGCCCAGTTAAGGTAGTATTAGGGTTACAAAAGATTTTAATTGACAATGTAGAAACCCTAAAAAATAGTTAAGTTGGACATCATTGTACTCTGAAAAATATCTCCAGAGATCAGATATGTCTTTAAAATTATTTCCCATATCTCCATAATTTGAATAGAATAAGTGACGGTTCCAACTTTCTATCTAGAACTTTTTCTTTATCAGCACCACTATGATCCATCATGAAAACATATTTGAATATTTAAATTCAAATACAAACAGTCACTATATGGTGTAGAATGCTTGATAAATGACTCATATTTGAATCTTTGTCAACTTTAAAACACAACCGCCGATCCTTTTTAAACTACTTGTGAGCACAAGATCAGATCTGCCACATGTCACCATGGCATGATGGCTTAAAGATTAAACACCTTCATCTTTCATTTTAAGGCATGAAGCTGACCATTCAATCTTCTTTACGTGATGTGCCTTTATCTTACCATTCCAACCCAATATCCATGCTGTCATCTGCTACATATCACCACAACTTAATGGCTTGATTTCTAGATTTTGAACATTTTGTCTTTAAGCCTTTAAGTTGACCGTCCAATCAAAAAGGACTTGATCGGTCTTTACTTTCCTCTATTAGACCAACGTGACTCTACCATGAACATGTGTCACAATGGCTTAATGTCTTATATAATAGATCTTGGGGACCTTTTCTTTAAGTCTTTAAGCCCACCATCTGATTTCATTAAACTTGACTGCACTTTACTTGCGTCAACAACCCTAGGATTATGATGCCACAACTGCTAGATGTCATTCATGCTTGATGGCTTAAAGAATAGATTGAATGCATCTCAGCTTGAATCCTTTAAGCCCACCATTACCTCAAATCAGAACTGCACGTAGATTAATCAACCAAAGACCCTACAAAAATGTGACCCCACCATCCACGTGTCACCATGGCTTAATGGCTTGAGGATTAGATCGTGTGTGTCTCTGCATTAAGTCTATAAGCCAACCGCACGATCAGAAATGTATTTCTTGAATATTACCTTTAGCTCACTAATTGATGGGCCCAGGTTTTGACAACCTTCCATGTGTCACAACAGTGCATTATCTTGATGATTCAATTTTGATCATCTTGTCTTTAAGGAAATATGCCCACCATTAGATCTTTTAAAACTTGATTGTATCTTAGTCTTTAGTTAAATTAATGCAAACAGGGCCCACCACATCAAAAGGAAAGATGTCACCATAGCTTAATGACTTGAAAGATAGATCAACTGCATCTTGGGGTTAAGCCATTACGTCGTCTATCCGATCAAAATGGAAATGCATGCACTTTATCATAGCCTTTAACATAGGTTGGGCTAGCAAAATACATGGGTCATCACAACTTAATTGCTTACTGGGTAGATTGACTGGATCTTGGAATTAAGCCTTTACATTGTATGTTGGATTAAAAAGTAGTTACATGACACATGATCATTAAAATAAAAGGCTTGCGGGTATCCAGACTTATGATAAAATAAAATTATTGAAGTTCCAAGTCTATTGGATAATAAAAACATGGCCCCGCCTAATGGATGAGTTAAAACACGTGATGAATAGGATGTTTAAGTGGCAAAAAGGTAATGAATAATTAGAACCACCACTCAAGACTGTGAGTTTTAAGGAATTTCATAGGGTTTTCTTGCATTTAGGCTCTATGATATGAACTAGGGGTAAAACCAATGACCTTGAAAGAAGTAGAGACCATGATAAAGACCAGGAATCATGCCGAATTCATACAAACTAGGATCTACCCTTGTGGGGGGAGCCTCATTTTTCTTCAATTGTACCAAAATTTGACAAGATGGGGAAATTTGGATAACATTTTGGCAATTTTTTATGGATGTCAGCCAACTAGACATATAAAACTAGTGACCTTATGACAATCCGTTGGGCATAGGAGTCTTCATTTGAGCACATAAAAACTTCTGGAAGGCGTGAGGTTTGAAACTAGGAGGAGGAACTATAAACCAAAATAGGGAAAAAGTTGTACAAGCATAAACAAAAACTAAATGTGCCCAAGAACTTTGATGAAAGAAGGGATAACTAACCTTGAAAGCATAGAAAAAGGAAGAAAGTTAATTATAAAGATGGACAAACCTCAAAACAAGGATTTAGGTGAAAGTCATTAAGAAAAATTTGCAAGACTTCTCCTTCAAGATTTGATAGCTGAAAAGCATTATGCCCCTTACACTCATTTATCATAGATGGGCCTTCCCAAAAGGAATCAAAAATTGTATGTCAGCTTGGCATGGATCTAAATTCATCCCATTTGAAGACTATATCTCCAACATTGAAGCTTCTTGACCTGGCTCTCTTGTCAAAGCTCTTCTTGTTTTGCATTTGTCAAAACTCTATGGTTTGCATATCCTTATCTCTACTTTCTTCTAACTCCATGAGCTGAGCATATATTACTTACAAGGGATCTCATTGTTGAAAGAGGACAAGCTAAGTGCCAAGGTATAGAGCTGACAATTCTATTGAGATCAACAATTTAGCTTCCTTTCCATAGACTAGCATGTGAGGGGAATTCCTAATTATCTTCTTGGGAGTGATCTTATCTAACCATAAGGAAGACTTTAATTTGGAATGCCAATCCTTCTGATTCTCATGCAAAATTTTCTTGATTATCCTAATCAGATTCTTTTTTGTAGACTCTACGAAACCATTACACTGGGGGGTAATAATTGGAACTATTATTTAAACAAATATCAGTCCTAACTACCCATTCAGTGACTCTTAGGCCTATGAAGGCAAGTGCATTATCTAATATGATACAGTCCAAGATTCCAAACCTGTGGATTATATCATCATAAAAATTTAGGAAAACACTCTTCTTATCTTCTTTTAGTGCAATATCCCCAGTCCATCTAGTGAAGAAATCAATTGGAGTGATTGTCCACTTATGTCCTACACTAGATGGGGGGTTAATCAGGCCTATGAAGTCAATGCCCCATGTCAGAAAGGGTTGGTCTATCCTAATTGGTTTGAGGGACAGATCTGCAATCCTTTCCTTACCTACAAACATAGCACACTTCATGTATTTTCTCACATAATCATGATTGTCCTTAAAGATAGATGGCCAATAGCATGTAGCTCTAGTGATGTTAAAAGCAGTATTCCTAGGAGAGAAATGACCTCCAGAAGTTCCTTCATGAAATTAATGTAGGACACCTGCTACTTGTTTTGAATTAATGCATCTCAAGAGAACACCATTATTATCCTTTCTAAAAATTACCTCATTAATAAGCACAAAAGGAGTAGATTGCAATCAGTAATACCTTCTTTTTTTCTGAATCCAAGTTTGCAAGGCACTCACTTGTCTTCAATAAATGGACCATGTTAGGCAACCAACCTGATGCCTTGACACGATCTTTTGTTGAATGCACAACTACATATGCATTCACTTATTCTTGATCCTTTAAAGTTTCATCATCTTTCAATTGTTCACAAAGGCCTTTTCATCTGACTAGCTTGGTACCCTGAATGTTTACATCATATTCCATGACTTTGGTGATCCAACCAGTTCTTTTCTTATTTAAGTCCTTAGAAAGAAGTAAGTTTTTGACATTAGGATGAGTGATCCTTAATTGTACCTTACTCTGGATTAACATATGCTTTAAATTTTTAAGGCTTTTTACAACAACAAGTACATGTTTTTTCACAAAAGACTATCTTTGTTCATACTCTTCCAAACCTTTTCTAAAGTAAGCAATAGGTTTCTCCAATCCTTCAGAGTTCTATTGAGTCAACATTGTAGAGATGTCATCAGAGCCTCCATATGTCATGTCCAAAAATTTGCGCCCGAAAATGCAACAACTTTTTAAAAAAAAAAGTGAAATTAAGGTCAAGAGGGTCTAAGGGGAATCATGACTAAGTATCAACCTCCCTTAACCCAAGGTCATCCTCTGAAGTTAAAGCTGCTTAGGGTGACATTTAGTTTACTGATTTTCCTAGCGAAAAAGTTAGGCTAAAATTCAAAGAGTATGCAAGGTGGGGTTATATGAATTTACGTGCCATCCCCTAATTTATTAATAGAGTTTGATGATGTGGAGAAAGAGAGAGGGACTCCCTATACTCAGTCGCCAGGGATGTTCGAAAAGTCTGGTATGTTGATGGCTTAAAGATTTTGTGTTTAAAAAATAACCCCCCATAAGGCAAGGCACTTTCGTAATATTATTTTTATGATGACCAGTATACTGGCCACATATATTGGCCACATAAAAATAACATTATAAATCCTCAAGTTTAAATAAAAATTTTAAATTAGATTCACCCCTTTATAAAAATCCCCCTAATAATAATAATTAAGTTAATGTCAAGTCTAGAAAGACTAGCTTAAAGATCAAAAAAATAATAATTTAATGCGGAACTACGGTTTAATTAATATTAATAACAACATTTAAAAATCTGTTTATTGAGAGTGACTATACCATATTAGTAATTATTTATAAATCGATGCTTCTAGAAGTTTGACTTAAATGAAATTTTTAATAGTTATTATCTTAGTATAATAAGGTATCTTATTAATTTAATCCCCTTCCTAAATGTGGTCTCACATTTTAACAATATAATCATCCTTTATTCCATTCCCTTAAATATAACCTATAATAAAATAAACAGAATTATACTTTTAATAACTTAAATCAAACACCTAATAATAAAATAAATAAGGGGATGAAAATTTCT
>MU224596.1:1838892-1856541 GCA_018584345.1 Thuja plicata | reverse complement strand
CCAACTTGGAAAACCAACTTTTTGGAAGGGTCACATGGTCAACTAGAGGCTATCCTAGGGTTAAAATGGCCCTTAACTATTGGTATAACAAGTGGGCTACCTAAAAATGACCCCAACACACCCCTGGCCACTTCACAACCCCTCCAAAAGTCCACTTTAAGAGTAATTTCGAAATTCCAATGAGATGACCACACTCCCATCTCCCAAACCAAGGTATGCATACGGGGATTCAGTAATGTACTAATCTAGGTAGGTGGACAACCATTCCAAAGTTGACATGTCATGGCCTTAAGTACAAAACACAAGTGTCAAATGACACACACAACATTTACACGTCACTAGGCCATGTCATATCCACTTAGGAAAAACTCACAAAGAATTAAGTACATTTAAGGATTACATTTCCACAATCAACCAAATACATTTACGAATAAAATTATGAAATAACGAGGTATTGTCTTTCATTAGACGCAACCTTGGCTCAAACCAGTGATTTTTTTAGTGGCTAATATTCGCCAATTGGCTAATTTTTTAAATTTAAGAATCTAAATTTGGCTAATAATTCAAGATTTAAGGTGACCTAAATTGCCAAACTTTTACAAAATTTTATTTTAGAAATATTTAAATCGCCAAATAATTTATTTTATTAAAAATTTAAACTCAAATATTCGCCTAATATTTGATAGATGGTTAGATTCAATTTGCCTAAATTTTATTAGTTATTATAGAAATCTAAATTAATTCACCAATAATATATCATAACTACTAGTTATAGTAGGGTTGTGTCACCAATGTTAGTTGTCATTATTGATTTAAAATATAATCTAGTGATCTTCATTATATTCCATGAGGCAAAAATGTTACTATCTTATTTGTAATGCTTATCGGGGCTAAGATTTTCTTTGGATTGTTGATAAATCAATAACACTGAAGAAATGTTGGGTCCTATTTTAATAATAAAAATAACGATACATTTATCTCACATAATACAATGAGGATTATTTGATTATATTTTAAATAAATGGTAGCAACTAGATACTATATAGTTCCCTTAAACCCATCAAATATTTTCATAGTTAGCCTAATAATTTTCTATAAGAACTCTTTTTTCTTTAAATATAATTATTTTCGATGGTCATTAATGAAATTTTGGTTATTTCTTGAGATTTGCCAATATTTTCTACAAAAAAATTGTGATTAAAAAATATTCGCGAATACAAATAATTTGTTTTCCCAAAAAATTGAGAGATTCGCTAATAGGAATTAATTTTTTTAAAAATGAAATGAGAGATTCGCCAGGATTTTATATATTTTTCTAGAGGGGGTTTCTTAAAGTTATCCCTGGCTCAAACTGAGATCACATATCCCTTTGTTTGGTTCCCCGGATAAAATTCCATGGTTTCTTACCTGCACACTCAATTTAAATATCAGTAGTCCAAGGAGATAAATATACATCATAAGGAAATAAGCAATATTCAAAATTTAAGGAAATCATCAACATATTATGTTTATTGCTAAAGATCACAAGAATACATCAATCTCATTTTAAGCATTTATCATAAGGTGAAATTCACATTGCAAGAAATCAAAATTAAATATCTATTTCTAATAAATCCCAATTTCATCAATAACCATAAATTAATTATAATGTATTTCCAAATCAATTGTCTCAGAATAAATGTCCATAATAGAAAACATAATATAGTCCATAAGGTGCATCATAAAGCATAAAATCTATAATGTCCATAGTGCATCAAAAGTAAAGTGTCATATGCTAAATCTATCATAAGCAGAAAAACTAGAAAACTACGATGGGGTTCAGGGTGAGGCCTCAAACCATAAGCATAAAGAATCACGTATTTTCTAAAATCAAGATTCATTAAGGAGGGAGCTTCCATTAGAGCCTCTTTAATGGCTTGAAAACTATTCTTTCCTTTTGTGCTCCAACAAAAAACTACATTCTTCTTCAACATGGTTGTCAAAGGTTTCAAAAGGTCTACAATATTAGGAAAGAAATGACTAACAAAATTAATCCTTTCTATGAAGGAATGTATACCCTTCTTATGATGTGGTAGGGGTAGCTCTAGAATGGATGCAATTCTCTCAGGGTCTACTATGATAGCTTTCTTCGACACAATGTACCCCAACAACTTTCCTTCATGGACTGAAAACAAACATTTCTTGGGATTAAGGGAGATCCCAAACTCTCAACACCTTTCAAATATCTTCCTTAGTTGTTTGATGTGATTTGATGTATGTTTAGAATAGACAGTGATATCATCAAGGTAGACCAATACAAACTTGTACATGAGTCTTTTAAAGGCCATATCCATAGCCTTTTGAAAAGTGGCACCTACATTTGACAAACCAAAAGGCATCTTTTCATAGGTCATAGTTCCCCACTTGGTTGTAAATGCAGTCTTGAATTGATCCTCTCCATTAACTAGGATCTGAGTTTATCCTGAGTAGCCATCCAGCAATAAAAAAATTTCTGACCCAGAGACACATTGTATAATTTTCTCCATGGATGGTATTGGATGGCGATCTTTTAAGGATTACCCATTAAGGTCCCTATAATCAACACACAGTTTAAGCTCCAAATTCTTTTTCCTCATAGGGAATAGATTGGAAACCCAACTAGTATTCTTTATAGGGTAAATGATACCACTCTCTATCAACTTGAGAAATTCCTTGTGCATAAGTGGCTCTAGTTTGGGATTGACAGGCCTCTTCTTTTGTCTGACTGGTTGGGCATTTGGTTCTAGCTCAATGGTATCTTGAGAAAGTGTTGAATTAAATCATTTTTAGGTCTTCATATTTCCAAGAAAATACATCGCTAAATTCTTTACATAATTGATTTTAGGCTTGCTTTTCTGCCTCAGTGTTAACCTTTCCAAACTTTAATCTTTTACCAAGTTCTAGTTATAAATCAGCATAGTGTTGTTGTTGCACACACAACCTAGTCTTATTATTTTTGACTTGGTCATCTTTATTGAGGATAGATTCTAAGGTGACAAGGCCTTTAGGAATATTATTAGATTTTATTTGTACCACTTTGTCATGCCATAATTCTGCATCAACCTATCTTGATTATACTCTGAAAAGACATCTTCCTCAAATAAGAATTGTAGAATTTGTTAATCATTTTCAAAAACCTTCCAATTAAGATCATTATCAGGGTTGGAAGGCATGACAATAATCTTAACATGTTTTTGGTCCTTTCCTACTAAAATTTTATTGGGAATATTGAATTGGGATCCAACAATAGCTAACCTATATGCATTCTGATTTAGTTTTCTAGGGATAGTAATGATGTTGAAAGCATGGAAATCTTCTATAGCATCCAAAACTCTATTCTTGTAGGATTTCATTGTATCATTCTTAGTAGCGCTTGTCCCTCTTACTTTGCTAATTGTTGATGCATGTAGCCACAATCAGATAAATTATATTACTAATACTAAAGCATATATTGATTAGATTAAGAGACATGTATATATATCAATATATATATATATATATACATAATGATAATAATTATTATTATCATTATATATATATATATATATATATTAATATATATAAATATTATTATTATATACTCTTTATGGTCAATACCCGATAACTAATTGGAATCGGTATCACCTGATAATATTAGTATCGTATTAACATTTATGTTTGGATTGGTATTAAACCGATGGCTTTAGTATTGATGTTGAATCGATGTCAAACCGATTACTGATTATCAATATCATATTAATGTGAATCGATGTTATTATTTTGTATCCATAGTGTATGACATTTAGTCATGCCTATGATAGGCATGACTCAAGGAGTCACATCTATCATAGACGTGACCCATCACTATACAGAGATATACATACTAATCGAACTATTCTATACAAACACCGAACTTGATAACTGCAAAGTATCTTGAACAATGATCAATACATATATTCATTGCATTATAATTGTGAAACAATACCATCAAACCTGTGAAAACAACATGGTATCAGAGCTAACTAGTTCGAAGCTGAGAGTTGAAATGCCAATGGATGTAGCATCGATTAGATATTGTTGTTCAATGTAGATGTCATCCTACATACTAAGTCATGGATGCTTAGGAAGATGTGTAAAGCCTACAACTAAAAACATATCTTCCTTAACAGATTGTTGTCTCGAGTGATAACTTTTTTCACTGCCAATGGATCCGATCACCATAGTTGTGAACTGCGAGTTTGACACAAATGTGATTTGGAGTGGTTTCTTCTCACCATATACGAAGATGAAAATTCCTTGGTGCCAAGATTTTATGAGGATTACTAAGATGATGTTCACTTTATTTTATGGTTTCTACACATCGTATATGGAATGTCCAGAATGAATGTTTTACAGAATATATTTTTATTGTCTTACTAGAAAATATCTTCCTGAATTTGAAGAATTTTATTGAATAGTATTTTAGAGTTTGAGGCTGGAGAAAATCACTTTAAATAGCACAAAAATGTAATGTGTGAAGCGCATAAGATATATGATAAATATTTGAGCAGATTGGAACATGATATTGGTGTGACCTTTCATAGCTAAATTTCTATAAACAAGTATCAACATCTATAAATTGAATATTTTATTGGACTTGTTTCCAAGAGAAATAATAATATCAGTGCTCGCAATTAAGGTTGGAAACATATTGGTAGAATATCATTGGGCTCAGCCTATTCAATGTGGTTCCAATATATATATTGACCTCAAGATACAAAACCCAAGGATACACACCCACTTCAGTTTCATTAACTCTGCAAACATCAGTTGACACTGATTAATAACTGAATGGTGCAATTCTATTCAGCTTGGTTATACAGTTCCTTGACATATTAATCGTGAATGGGCATAGACTCTTCTCTTGGTTGGGAGAATATAGCCTCAATTACCTGTCTTGTTAGAGTGTACATTCTGAGTGCATTTGATCAGACTGTGAGATGATGGGCCTTTATAGCCATCATGTGAGCTCCAGTTGCTGATGGAATCACATTAGCATTACTAGACATTTATCAACGGTCAGGTCTTTGGTGGAGATTAATGGTATCTGTACAACTCCAGTGTAAATTAAATAGCAGTATATTCATCTTTGGAAAGGAATGTTTTCCCTAGCATGGTGGATCATTAGGCTCAGTGATTCATACTTTCAGAAGTGACAAGACTGTATTTGGAGAAGGTTGCTGAAGGAAAATATTAGCATTGTCTAGTGGGAAGTCTTCTGTATAGCACAACATATAGGGCATAACAATGACTTGGAATTCAAATACATGTGGTGTTTTTTTATATAGCAATGTTTTTAGAGATGAATTTTAATCATTACACGACATGAAGATCTGGAGTAAAACATGACACAACAAGTCCCTGGTGCAAACATTAACTTGGACTTGTGATTGTTTTTTTTTCTGCATACTGCTACTATACCAAATTGTTGCAAGTGTCATTTCTATGCCAGTTGAAGATTCATAGTGCCCCTTTCTTGTGAATAGCTTGAGTCTGAGCTGTTGATTATGAAAATAGTGGTTTTGACAGTAAGAGACTACATTCAAGGGAGAAAGAACTCGATGCTTGCAGTCATGGGACTGAGTTGGTGGCTGAAAACATTTCTTCAAAGAGGAGGAAATAACATTTAGATGGAGTTTGACAAACCTATAGAGGCAACCTTGGATGAGAAGGTTAGGAGGTTGATGTTAGTGCTTAGAGCTATGTGGAAGGCTTAGCATCAATGATCTCTAGAGATGTACTATAATGCATTTTTCTCTGTGAGATAAGTTTGAGGTGTCATCCCTTGTAGCATTTTTCTCTGAGATGGAGAAATTTGAGGTATCAAAACTTGTAGAATTTTTCTCTGAGATGGAGAAATTTGAGGTGTTATCCCTTATAATGCATTCTTCTCTGTGAGAGAAGTTTGAGGTGAAAATCCTCATTCCACCCTTTGGGAGTAGCTATGGTGGATCCACCCTCTGGGAGTAGCCATGGTGGATGTCATGTGAGATAATCCATGACTTAGCACTTATGTTTACTCACCCTCTGGGAGTAGCTATGGTGAACATCATGATGAGATGATGACATCACATTGAGTGAATCCGTGATGGGCACTTGTGCTCATTTATATTTCCATTCATGGGAGTAGCCATGGTGGACATTATCTTAGATATCTGAGTAGGTCCTCCCTAGCTAAGAGGGAGTGCTGAAGATACCGTCAAAAGGATAAACCAAAATTTATTGAGAAGGATTCCTCCCTAGCTAAGAGGGTGTGTTAATGTTATTGTAGCTATGGTCAGATTCCTTTAGGCTAACATAAATAACATAAAGGTTATGATGATATAATTATTATATTATTGTGAGATAATATAATTATTATATTATGTACTAGGAGCTTCAGATGGAAGTCACTTTATCATGAATGTTTGGTGTTGTCAAGCCTAGGGACCAATCCATAGTTTATTGCATTCACTCATGTTATTATAGAATTAGACAGTGCATTTGTGTATGGAAAAATACTCCTATGAATAATGTTGTGATCAAAATTTTGATCATGTACCAAATGATGAGAGTCTTTTGAAGAAAGATACCTTTTATGATTGGGATCATGTCTGTTCCTGTGTTAGAGGGAGAAACTAGAGGATTTTCTTCAGTTGACTATCGAGGATCTTGAACATATTGATTCAGAGGAAGAGGACCGTGTCAAGATGGTTTCTCTAGTGACCAAGAAACTATAGCAGTCAAAGGACCATGATTCAAATGATGAAGTTCCATGTATATAAGTCAGAAGGTTGATATTACATTCAGAGGGAGTCTAATAGTTCATCTAAAAACAACCTTGGATGAGGAGGTCAAGAGGTTGTTACAAGACCTTAAAATTTAAAGGGAACATCTAGAGGATCTAATTCATTCTGATCTCCAAGAAATTTGGTCATATTGGTTCAGAGGGAGTCAACAATGGAGATGGTTTTTGCAGTCAGAGGACTATGATCATGAGATGAGTCCCATGTGTACTGACTGAAACATCTTTATGCTAACTCCTACATAACTTGGGTTTCACCAAGAGTGATGCAAACTATATAATAGATGGATGATATTCTCACCAAGTCACTTGTCGAATGAAAGTTGAAAACTTCAGGAAAGGTCTTGGTATGATTAAATTGTAATTGCATTGTAATATTTATTGATATATAAGATGTTTAATGTGCAAACTTATTTTTTCATATGTGTTGATATATGACCTTATGGGCTCTACCTCCTGTATTCATATCTAAAAGGTGACGATCTTTTGGAGATGAATACTTGTATTCAAATATTATAAGATGACGATCTTGTAATATTGATATCGTGCTGACTTGATATCATTCATGGATGTGCCATGATCTATTATGGTAGACATTATGTGATGTAATGTCAGTGCACATACCATAGCCAGGATGTATAAGGAGAATGTGATATTCTCAAGCATATCATCCTTAAGTATCATAAGTTATGTGATACTTATCATCATGTGTTATATGATGCTTGTCTTCACGAGATATGTGAGACTTCTTATCATGAGTTATGTGATACTTATCATCATGTGTTATGTGATGTTTGTCTTCACGAGATATGTGAGACTTCTTATCATGAGTTATGTGATACTTATCATCACGTGTTATGTGATGTTTGTCTTCAGGAGATATGTGAGACTTCTTATCACAAATTATGTGATACTTATCATCACATGTTATGTGATGTTTGTTCTCACAAGATATGTGGGAATACTTATCACAAGAAATCTAATATATATATGTGCTTTTATCTTCTCTAGCTAAGAGGGAGTGTTGATGCATATAGCCACAATCAGATAAATTATATTACTAATACTAAAGCATATATTGATCAGATTAAGAGACATGTATATATATCAAAATATATATATATATATACACACATATTGATAATAATAATTATTATCATTATATATATATATATTAATATATATAAATATTATTATTATATACTCTTTATGTTCAATACCCGATAACTAATTGGAATCGGTATCACCCGATAATATTAGTATCGTATTAACATTTATGTTTGGATTGGTATTAAACCAATGGCTTTAGTATTGATGTTGAATCAATGTCAAACCGATTACTGATTATCGATATCATATTAATGTGAATCAATGTTATTGTTTTGTATCCATAGTGTATGACATTTAGTCATGCCTATGATAGGCATGACTCAAGGAGTCACGTTTATCATAGACGTGACCCATCACTATAAAGAGATATACATACTAATCAAACTATTCTATACAAACACCAAACTTGATAAGTGCGAAGTATCTTGAACAACGATCAATACATATATTCATTGCATTATAATTATGAAACAATACCATCAAACCTGTGAAAACAAAACTAATGACCAATTCAATGTCATAATGTACCTTTAAGCCTTTGATACCTCTCATTTTAGCCCATTCTAGTCCATTTACTAGACTCTCATATTCAGGAGTATTGCTTGTGCAAGAAAAAATGAATCTAAAGGCTATATAGTATTTCTCACCTTTTGACATGAATTCCACCAGCACTAGATCCATGTCTTCTTCTAGCACCATTAAAGAATGGTCCCCAAAATTCATTGCTTTGTTCTTCTAATTCCTTAGTGTCTACTTTCAAAATATTTGGCTCTATGAAACCAAGCTCTTGTATCATGTAATTTCCAAAACCATCATCCCAAAAAATATTATCTTGGGCCTCTGAAGCTCTTTCTAATCCCCATTAATCTACATAAATATTCAATATGTTCTCTATATGAGTATTTGTCTCCTTGATTATAACTGTCAAATGCAAGATAACTTGCATTGATTACATTAGACACATAAGGTTCTATATCATACACTACTAATGATTCATATTTTATAGTAACGTTGGTCCCATATCTATTATGGAAAAGAATATGAGACCATTCAGAAGAAAGATAGCCTCCTATCTTAGATATGAATTCCCTTGACAAACATATAGATAAAAGGGAAGGGAGGTCTATGATGTAAATATCAAGTAGGATAGAGAAATTGGGGCTTGAATGGAGGATTAGACTTGTATCCTTAGCCACACCAACTATGTTTACTGATGAAACGTCAAGTTGTGTTACTCTCTTTTTGAATGGTTCATATTTGAGCCCTAATTGGTCAAGTATCTTCGTGGGCATGACTGGAATAGTAGCTCCACTATCTACCATAGAATTATGTACTAGAAAATCTCCAATAATTAATGATACATAAAAGGGAGGGGGTTTTAAGTTCCTACCTTAAGTGAATTCTTCTTTGGTGTTGCTGCTTGGAATTTTCTTCTCTTGATCAATGTTTACCAACACTGGTTTAGCAATCTCAATTGTGGGCTGTTGAGGAATTGCCACTTCACCCATAGGCTTCCTCAAGATTTTAGGTTTCCCTAGAATAGACAATGAGTCCCACATTGACATAGCTATACTCATTTTCTTCATGCTGTACAAAATGTTGAAAGGTGTTGTTGTGTGGATCTCCTGGGGTGCTTTCACTATTATGGGCTCAATATCCTTAGGAGACTGACTCTCCTTGACTAGCATGGTGGGAGACTTCTTTAGTATGACAAGGATAGATGGATATGATGGCCTTGCAGATGTAGTAGATTTTCCCTTCTCCTTTGCTTGCTCCATGTCTTGGGCTCTTCTCTTGAACCAAGTATTGGTAGCAATTGAAGATTTGATATTTACTCCATTAAAATCTTGCTCTTCCCAATTAAAGAGAGCAGTCTCATCAGACTGTACATTTTTTTGTGTTATTTAACCACTAAGAGGTACTTTTGATTGGGTGTATGAGGCATTTTGTGCCATTAGTGCTTGATTTATCCACCGATTTGCGCATGTAGCTTGATTATGGGGTTGGTTGCAAGGAAAACACAATTCATTTTTTGAGACCATATTGTTCTAACATGGAACCATCTCCCTAGTTATATTTCCAGAGTTGATGGGCGTAGGATTATAAGTTTGGAATGGTCTTTTATTGAATTTTTTCCTTTGGCCTTGGTAATTCCCTTTATATGGGGGCCTATTCTGCTGATAAGATTGTCCTTGATTTTGATATTGATGGTTAGGACCTTGATTTTTGTGTTGAAAAGGTGGCCTATCCTTCTGATTCTTCTTTTTTATATTGGTCAACTCTTTGGTTAGGGTCTGTAACAAGTTTTTCTCTTCTTTTTGACCACTTTGTAGTAAGTTATTTGTTTCTTGCTGATCACTTTTCCTTTCTTGTAGTTCTTGGAAAAAACCTGCTCCCAATCTCTCATTGCTAGAAATAGCTTGAGGTGTGACAATAGTAGGTAAGGGGGTAAATAGAGGGGTTCACAAAGGAATATTAGGCTAAATATTAGGAAAAATAGGCATGGGTGGCCTTGGGGATATCATACTGGCTTAAATTAGATAATTTTCATCTCTTATTTCTATGTCAAAAGCCTAAGGTAGTGAGGTACCTCCCATGGATTGAATCATGAAAGATATGTTCCTATTCAAAATCTTCAAGAAGTATAGGAAAGCATGGTCAATTGAAGGCCTTATATAAGTAGGAATCCTATTCTATGTCTTAAGAAATCTATTATTAAATTTTGTCATCTGCTCTTGAGGAGCTATTTTTATGGTTGTGAGTTGCTCAACCAGGGATAGATAGTTTGATATATCTTCAAAGAATTTACTAAGGGATTCCCTTAACATATCCTAAAAATCAATAGAACCAACAACTAAAGTACTAAACCATTCTAAGGCCTTACCTTTGAAAGAAGCTTCCAACAACTTAGTAGCTATGTCTTCTTCAGTAATATGATTAACACTACAAATAATAGCCACATCTCTTATGTGTTCACAAGCCATTGTCTGTCCTTCTCCTATGAAATTAGGTAGACTTTTGAGTGCTGCTAAGGGCACATCATGATGCTGAGAAAAATCTAATGGACTCCCATTATTGAAGGGTACAAAAGAAAACTACCTTTCCATTTTAGGGAGTGTGATTTGTTGAAAAAAAACTATGTGAACTATATTTGAATCAAGGAGTGGAGTTGAGTCCTCTATAAATTATATGTTTAAAGATTTTCCTCTCCTTCTTTAATGGAAAAGAAAGGGTCTCTCCTTTGAAATAGGTGGTGTATATTGTACTCTCCTTTTAGGGAATGTCCTCTGAGATGATTTCACTTTTCTTCTTGTTAAAGGAAACTAAAAATTTTTATAAGGCTTTGAGCTCCTTCTTTCTATCCTTCTCATAAATTTGAATAGGAATAGATCTTCTTGTTCTTAACAGCAATGGAGTCACCATATATGATTTGAAGAGAAACCTCTTTAGGTTAGTACTATGTAATCATAATATCAGAGATCACACATTCTTGAAAGATGAACTTCTTTTGTGGTCACATCAGGCGTGCCAAAATTGTTAAATACTAAAATTTGTACCCAATTAACAGCTAGAGATTAATAATCTAGTATAACATGGGAATCACTTTGTGGTTGTGGAACCTATGCTAACTTGAAGTGAGACCTCAAAGTTCTAAGTTGGTTCCTCTTGGATAATCAACCTATATTTTCTCTTTTAACATGAAAATTAAACTTGGAAGGAAAAGGGATAGAAGGAGAACTAAAGGGAAATAACTGAAAAAGAAAACTATCCTATTACGTGATGCACCAAAGGTAACATGAACCTGGTGTAGGAGCACCCTAGACAAACCAATTTTTCCTTTGGCATTCCTAGACTCTCTCAATTCCATAATAGTCTATAGGACATGTTAGTCTAACGGTTTCATATTGGGCACATCTTTGTAAGCCCTAGTCCCAAGATTGACATTAATAAGCCCTTGGTCAACTGTTGGTCAACTAGAATCCCAAACCTTACAAATAGGTTAATTTATTATGTTTTCATTTTTTTTACATATTTTGGTCCATTAGGAATGATAAAATTTGGATTTGGACCAAGCTAGTCATCTAGACTGCAAAGTTGCAAAATCTTGCATAGTTGTTCAAAAGTTGTCAATGCAACTTTTAGCAACTTTTAGTAAAAAGTTGTAAATCAATTCCCAAAAGGCTAGTTAGTTAAAAAATGAAATATAACCATTGGGAATTCCCATAAAATCCCTTATAGGCAGGTGGTAGGCTATTTTTTGTAATTTTGGCATTAAAAATCAATAAAGATAAACCATTTCTCTGCAAATTCATAAATAGTCAATTGGTACGGACAAGTACAGAATAATTTAGATGAAATCCTGATACATTAAGTTTCCCTTGTGAATTATCTTCCTTTTTCACTTGGTCTTGTATCTTAATCCCCTATCCTTTGCAAGTTATTTAATTTTTACTCTTTATGCGTGGTTTGTAGGCCCTAAATCAGGGTTCAATTTTATAATTATATTTTCTCTTCGATTCTACCATGGGAATATAATCCCCCTTGGTGGAATTTAAGAATTTTCTATGTACTTTGAGACTATGCAGGTTTGGTTTGGTAACTTGTAGGGAGATGGGTTTTCCATGATTCCCTAGGTGTACATGTCCATGTATGCATCAACTAGTGATTTAGGACAGTCCACATAACTTTCCTTTGGGGATTCACCATGACCTCTATATCAATGTGTAATACCCTTATTGATGACCTCACATGATCCAAGTGTTAGTTTGGATGTTTATTGCAAGGAAGTAGCACTTTTAGTGAAAATGAAGACCTAATTAGGCCTTATCATCTTATCAAAACTAGGTGTCATTCTATCTTCATTTCATTTCGATGTTTTGGTTCTTAAGTCTAATCCCTTTGGTCATAAATGGTATCAGAATCCCTATTCTATTTAGATGGTTATTTGGAATAATTTTTGTAAAGGAGAAAAATGATGTTTCTGGAATAAGAGTGTCTTGATACTTAAATCACTTATCACCTTACATTTAATGTTTAGTGTGGAGGAATAAATAATATATTCCCCTTTATTCTCAAATGCACAAAGGAAGGATCCAAATTGATCAACCCAAAAAGGATCAATGCATAAATGAATCAATCTATTGGAAATAAGAATAAAGAGGGAGATCCTAGATTTCCCTAATAAAATGTGTGGTGTGTGTGAATGAATGTAAATGTGTGATAGATTTAGAATGATTAAGGATTTGAATTGAAATGGATAGGAGAAATACACTAACCTTTAAATATTTTAGATCAAAGAATGTTGTTTTCTAAGGTCTGTAGACTATTTTTGGAAAATCCGAAGTATGATCCGGAACCAGAACATAGAGATGAACAAAATCCAGAAATATTTTTCCCATATGACACCATCTTATGAAAAAGGTCAACCTTGACCCACAAATGTCACCCCTCACCTAATAATTTCAACCCTGACCTACATAGGTCCGACAAAAAATCATTTCGTGGATCCTAATAGTTTGCTGAAAATGGTATCCATATTTGAGTACAAATCCGTAGTCCTGAACCTGTATCTGAAAGACAAAGAGGTTTGTTTTTTTGGGGGGATGGGTTTTCCTTAGTCAAACCCTAATTTAGGAATTAACCTTGAAATCAATTAATTATAAAATGCTAGCATGTAGTAGAACTGAATCGAAGAATGAAGCTATGATATTGAATAGATATGCCAATGTAATTCAAATGTAAGCAAGTATGTGAATATGAAATCTTGGACTCAATAGAAACCATAAAAATCCATGATTTTATGCTTGGAATCCACCTTGAAGAAGTAATGAAAGATTCTTTAGGATGCACAAAGGATCTTGAAGGAAGATCACACCATCATGATGGCTAGATCTAGGGTTTGAATGATGAATCTTGAATGTTTGAACCTAATCACTTCAAAGGCTTGAAAGCTTGAATCCTTCATCTTTAATGAGAACTTGAAGGCTTGGGAAGAAGACTTGAACACCTTGAAAGCTTGGAAAGATGTAGAACAATGGATGCTTGAAATTGTTGCTTCTTGACAAAATCTTGGTTAGAGCTTTTTTTGCACTTAGAAGACTTAAAGAAAATGAGAGAGAGTGGCTTCCTTTTATACGAAATTAGGGCACAATCTTATATGGAGGCCAACATAGGATAATTAAATTAGTATTAAATCCTTTACCCCTATGAGAGGACCTAATTTAAATATAATTTAGGAATCACTTATTCAAAACCTGAAATAGCCAACCTAGAAGTGGGAATTAACTTTTTGCAAAGACCGACATCCAGAAATAGTGGGACCTTGAGATTTGAACCCTGGGTCAAGGTCAAGGTTGACCTTTACTGAGGTTAGGGTCATGGTAAATCTTGACCTAGGTCAGGGTCAAGGTCGACATAGACCCAAAAGGTTGACCCTGACCCGAAGGTCAAAGACCTCAAATCTGTAGTCCATGATGCCAAAAACTGGATGGAAAGAAGTGGAAAGAGAGAAAGACCAGGGGGAAAGCCAGGTCAAAGTAAAGAACCCATTAAAGGTGCTTTATATGACCCCAAACCACTTACTCAAAAGGGTAAACAAGTCTACCATGGAAGTGTTTCCATTTTCCGACTATACATTTAGCCCCCACTTTAGTGGGAGTATGGAAATCAAACATGCTCACAGTAAAGTTAGAAGAAAGACATTGGTGGATCACAATGAAGTAGAATATCACTATGTCAAGGACATGATCCCCTAGACCAAGAATTCTTACTCAACATACATACATAAAGATCTGAAAATTAAAGAGCAATTAGTCATAGAAAACATACATGATTACATAAGCAAGACCAGAGCACCACTATAGATAACATAGCTTCATGATCTAATCCTACTATCATGAAAGTGAAAGAGAGAGAAGGGAAAGTGATTAACTCACCTAGTAAGATGCCCACCTTACCATGAATCACCAAGGAGGTAGAGCCCAATAGGTTC
This sequence comes from Thuja plicata, assembly GCA_018584345.1. Taxonomy (NCBI): domain Eukaryota; kingdom Viridiplantae; phylum Streptophyta; class Pinopsida; order Cupressales; family Cupressaceae; genus Thuja; species Thuja plicata. The sequence continues at coordinate 1,841,620 of MU224596.1, read as the reverse complement.
ACCCATAAACCGTACTTGTAATTGTAAATGTGTCTTTTGATGGCTTTTTAAAATATCCATAGATCCACATTCTTGTATCACCATGGAATATAAAAATGCGTGTCCATTCAGGATTTAGCAACTTATGTGTGTTACCTTTTGAGGATTTAGCATATTGTAAAATAAAGGGTGTGTATCTCTTCAGGATTTAGCAACTTGTGTACGTTAACTTCCAAGGATTTAGCACAATAAAAGTAAAAATGTGTATCTCTTCAAGATTTAGCAACTTATGTGCGTTACCTTCCATGGATTTAGAAAAATAAAATTAAAAATGTGTATCTCTTCTGGATTTAGCAACTTATGTGCATTACCTTCTTAGGATTTAGCAAAAATAAAAGTAAAAATGTGTGTCCCTTCAGGATTTAGCATGCTGAAAAATGTAAATTAGTGTAAACTATAGTACAAGGGAGACCCTCCATATGCCCCCCTCCTTATAATGGATACCCACTAGGAAGGATAAGGAAGACAAAAGAGGATACCTACTTCACAAGGTAAGGAGATATCTAGCTTAACAACAATGTATACCATATTCTTAGCAAAGAGCCTTGACCCTTACATCCAAGAACATAGATAATCGTGAAAGGAATATGTCACTTATGAAAAAAAAGGATCCTCAAAAAGGGAAGAGATCTTACCATCAATACCCTCACCATAGAGGAGTGCTTAGGATAAAGTGTCATCTTCAAAAGAAAAAAGGATGAAAGATTCAATCATCAAGCCCCCTATAATCAAGAGGAAGAGGAATCTTAGGAATGAAGGATTCAAACTCTAACCCAAAGCAAGAGAAAGAGTTTATAAAGAACATAATTTGCAACATAAAGAAGAGGTGATGACCTAGGAAAATCACCTCTTATATAAGAGGGTATCCATAGTCAAAAACATATATCTTTATAAGGAAATAATTTTATATGATAAACAAATGCCACTAAGCTAAGAAAAGTAGATCCTTAGATAGAGGAAGAAGGAAAATAGCTTGCCCCCCAGGGGTGAAAGCAAGGGATATATCAAATTATATCAAGGAATGTTGTTGTGGAAAAGAGATATCATGCAAGAAGTGAAAAAGTAACCCCTGTGAGGGATAACACATGATTCAATTTCCAAGGTGAGATATTTATTAACCATGGAAACCCAATGTCAAACAACGAAATAGGTTATAATCAAAGACAGATTTTTAATGAAAACCAAAATTTTCATGTATGTTTGGATATCACATAATAGATAGATACTACTTAACCAAGGGAAAGTGGATCCCAAAAAGACAGAAAAGAAGGAGATGGCATCCTTTCCCCCCAAGTGTAGGGACAAGGATGAAACGGGACCTATGATATCGCTCACAATACTATTCAAGACAACGAGCCCCCAAAGATTAGGCTAACATTGTTTTCATAATATGGAGTTCCATAATAGGAACATAAATGTTATTTAGAGAAAATAGGATTCAAATATAACTCATTGCCACATGATGTATAAATAATTTTACTATCAATGAGCTGCCTAATCTTATGATGTAAAGAATGACATTCATTAGAGTGATCATGAAATATATGATAGAAACAAAAAGGAAGAATCTTTAAGTATAGACTACATTTCCTTTTGTGTTTAGGTCTAATAATTATCTTAGCATGAAGGAGTTTAGGTAGAACAACCTCTTGGTCAAATTCCTTCATAGGGTCATCATGTTTTGAAATGTTATTTGAGATGTTGGTAACATTTCTATGTTGTTGAGGATTAAATTCCAATCCATATGAATGCTCATGTCCCTCATTCTATAAGGGAATTTGAATTCCATGTTTATGTTGAGTACATCCTTGGCTATGGAATCTTTGTTTAACTAGTAAATGATAACCATGACGATAACAAGAAGCCATATGAAGAGAAGTCAATTGAACTCCAGTAGTCACTAAGTCATCATTAGTATGTTCGATATATTCACAAGAAGGAGAAATAAAGGAATACATCCTAGGAGAAGATGGAGTAGGAGCTTGATTCTCCATAGGATCATCACTAATAGGGAGATCTTTAAGGGAACTCATATCATTTTCCGCTAAAGCCTCATCACTAGAAGGAATCCCAATTAGAGGTATTGTATTAATAATGTTATCTTCTTTCTCTAAAATGTCCACATAAGGGGAGTGTATTTTATAAAAATATTCATCATCATATATGAATATGTCATCAATTAATAAATCACCCTCTTGTATCAAAGCATCTTCACAAGGAGGAGATAAATCAATGTATTTATCCAAGGGTTCATACCAAAAGGTAGAATCGCCCATAATGGCTTCATGAGGAAGAGGGTAATCAACATCTGAATCCAAAGGTTCAACCCAAATAGGAGGATTATCATCCCTATCAATAAAACACATTGTAGGAGCACCTAAAGCTTGATTCTTAAATGAGAAAGAATTGTGTTCTAAAGTAGGCTCATAGAAAAGACATATATTAGGAGAAGAATTAACATCAATCCTTAACTCATCTCCATTGAGGGAAAGATTAAGGTCATTTTATTGCTCTAATATATCCTTGTAAGGTAATACAAGAGAGGACAAAGCAACATCACAGTCACTAAATGAAGTCTTTGTAGGTGTATCAATGTTGTAAATAGAGGAGTATGAAGGTAACCATGCACACATCCTATGGTAGAGGTCAATTGGAGAAGTTGTGGAGGAGGATAAAATAGGAATAGGAT
>MU224596.1:1803814-1838783 GCA_018584345.1 Thuja plicata | reverse complement strand
TTTTAAAGAAATTTTGTGATTTTTATGAATTTTGAAATATAAATTCAAGAGAATAAAAGAAAACCTACTTCTATATGCATGCAAGATCTAATATGAAATGCAAATCTAACACCAAAAATAAAGAGTTTTCTATCGCAGGTTCACCAAAATGTAAAGGAGAAAAATGATGTTTATGGAATAAGAGTGTTTTGATAATCAAATAAATTATCACCTTACATTTAATGTTTAGTGTGGAGGGATAAATAAGATATTCCCCTTTATTCTCAAATTCACAAAGGAAGGATCCAAATTGATCAACCCAAAAAGGATCAATGCATAAATGAATCAATCTATTGGAAATAAGAATAAAGAGGGAGATCCTAGGTTTCTCTCTTAAAATGTGTGGTGTGTGTGAATGAATTTAAATGTGTGATATATTTAGAATGATTAAGGATTTGAATTGAAATGGATAGGAGAAATACACTAACCTTGAAATATTGTAGATCAAAGAATGTTGTTTTCTGAGGTCTGTAGACTGTTCCTGAAAATTCGAAGTATGATCCAGAATTGGAACACAGAGACAAAACAAACCCAAAAATATTTTTCTGATCCAACATTATATTATAAAAAAGGTCTATCTTGACCCACAAATTTCACCCCTAACCCAATAATGTTGACCCTGACCTGCACAGGTCTAAAAAAAAATTTGTTCACGGATCCTGATAGTTCGTTAAAAAGGGTATCTAGATCTAAGTCCAAATCTGTAGTCCTGAACCTGTACTTGCAAGAAAAGGATTTTTGTTTGTTGGGGGGAGGGGTTTGCCTTATTCAAACCATAATTTATGAATTAACATTGAAATCAATAAATTATAGAATGCTAGCATGTAGTAGAATTGAATCTAAGAATGAAGCTATGATATTGAATAGATATGCCAATGTAATTCAAATGTAAGCAAGTATGTGAATATAAAAGCTTTGACTCAATAGAAACCATAAACCTCCATGATTGTATTCTTGGAATCCACCTTGAAGAAGTAATGAAAGAGATTCTTGAGGATGCACAAAGGATCTTGAAGGAAGATCACACCATCATGATGGCTAGATCTAGGGTTTGAATGATGAATCTTGAATGTTTGAACCTAATTCCTTCAAAGGATTGAAATCTTGAATCCTTGATCTTCAATGGAGAACTTGAAGGCTTTGGAAGAAGACTTAAACACATTTAAATCTTGGAAACATGTAGAAAAATGGATGCTTGAACATTTTACTTCTTGACAAAATCTTGGTTAGAGCTTTTTTTGCACTTAGAAGACTTAGAGAAAATGAGAGAGAAAGGCTTTCTTTTATATGAAATTAGGGCACAATATTGTAAGGAGGAGGACATAGGAGAATTAAATTCCCATTAAATCCTTTAACCCTAGGGGAGGACCTAATTTAAATATAATTTAGGAATCAATGATTCGGAGCCTGAAATAGCCGACCCGGAAGCGGGAAATAACTTTTTGCAAAGACCGACATCTGAAAACTGTGGGACCCTGATATTTGAAGCTTGGGTCAAGGTTGAGATTGACCTTGAACTAGGGTATGGTCGAGGTTGACATAGACCCAAAATATCTACCCTAACCCTGAGGTCAAATACCTTAGATCTGTAGTCCGGGATGCCAAAAACTAGATGGAAAGAAGTGGAAAGAGAGGTAGAATAGGGGGAAAGTCAGGTCAAAGTTAGGAACCCATTCATGGTTCTTGATATGACCCAAAAACACTTACTCAGAAGGCTAAACCATTCTACCATGGAAGTGCTTCCATTTTTCGACTATACAATTTCAAACTAAGCCCAATTTCCTAGCTAAAAAGGCTACAAGCAAGAAGTTGGGTTTTCAAAGAAACTATGTTCAAAGGGTTGCACATGTTAAATAGGATAATTGAATCCTTATTGTAGGGACCTAAATAGACCAGATCCTAGAGTATAGGTCACCCCTATTACTTGGAGTCACTTCATGGAGAATTTGAGTAATTATAGCATATGTGCATAGCACCAACTATTGGAAGTTGGTGTTGAAGACTTGTTTGAACCTAGTGATCACGTTACCCTATTGGGAATAGGTTTTGATAACCTAGTATCAAGTCTTTTATGCACTTTTGATAAGTGTAGAGGCACTTTTCATCTTTGGAACACCTGACTTGGTGGTGTATCTCTTGTGTTTGAAGATGTGAAGCATCAAACTGTCTCTTTGGGACTTCTGACTGCCCACTCTGCATCAAGTGGTATCAAAGCTATGTCTACTCCTAGGGGTGAAGAAATCCATGTAAGGTTTACAAATATATAACTTGAAAGGATGGTGAGAGAATAGAGGGCAGCGAGTGCAGCCCTAAATAGGAAGCTTCAAGAACTCGAGAATAAGGTAGAGAGGGGAAAAAAAGACATGTCTAATGGGGAAGGAGGGAGTGAAGAGAAAGATGACACTCCTAACCAAAATGAGAAAATTCCTGAAGACCAAAGACCCCTCATAGATTCCCTAAAGTCTATGGGGAGAAGAACCATGGATGAGAAGTTGGACTTAGCAACTTTCAATGGGAAGATGAATGCAGATTTGGCCTAGGATTAGATTGAGGCCTTAACAAGATTTTTTGAATGTGAAGACATCTTTGAGAAACAAAGAGTGAAGATGGAAAAATCCAAGTTGAAAGGAGCAACCCTAACTTGGTGGAATTTCATCCAAATAGAGAGGGTGAAAAATGCTATAAACATGATCACTTCATGGAACAAGATGATTGAATTGATAAAGGAGACATATGTACCTGAAGATTATGGGGTACAACTCCATAAAAGGAAGAAAAAATGAAATTATAAAACATGGATGTAGGCTCATACACTAAGGAATTCCTAAAACTATGCATGAAGACTAATGCAACAAAGAATGAGGAAGAAAAGTTAGCAAGGTACATGAATGGTCTCAAAGTGTCCATCCAAGAATAACTTAGTCTACACTTCCCTACATCAGTAAAAAAATTCTATAAAATGGAAATCAAGGTAGAGGAGAAATGGAAAAGAAAACAAGACTTTGGCAAAGGAAAAATGAATGATGGCCAGAAATAATTTTAGAGGAAAAGGTACCTCTTGGAATAGAATACAATATATTGGTAGTAGCAGCAGGACCCCTGACAAAGGCCAAGGAGACAAAGAACATGGTGAATAAAATTTCAGAGGAAACTTCAGAGGAAGGAGACCCTTTAATAGAGGTAGAACAAATACAAGAAGAGGCAATGGACCTTTGAAATGTTACTACTACAACCAACTTGGACACTATGCATGGAGATGGATAGAGAAAAGAAACAAAAATAGTCAAGGAGAGAGAAGGAAACAAATCACTCAAGAATATAAACAAGAAGAAAACACAAATCCAAGAGATCTTGAACCAGAGGAAGGAGCATGTTTGATTATGAGGTAGGTTTTTCAACAAGTACCAAAAATCCAAGAACCACCTCAAAGTAAGAACCTCTTCAGGACAAAAATCAAATTCCATGGAAAGGTATGTAATTTTTTTATAGATTCTAGTTAAACTCAAAACTTAGTGTCTTTTGAAATGGTTCAAAATCTAAATATACCTAAGAATCCACACCCCTTTCGATACCATGTCTCCTGGCTAACTAAGGGTCAACAAACTTTAGTAACTGAACAAGCATGGGTAGAATTTTCCATAGAAGATTTCAAAGATAAAGTACTTTGTGATGTAGTGGAAATATATGCTTCCCACATATTACTAGGTAGACCTTGGCAATATGATGTTGATGCCACACATCATTGTAGGAAGAACACCTACTCTATCACCAAGAATGGGGAAACTTTTACCATGAATCCCCTTCCTGATGCTAACACAAAGAAAGAAAATAATGTTATCACCTTAGGTGAAAATGAAATGTTGCAAGTGTTGAAGGAACCTGAGACTCAAGATTTTGTCCTAATTTATAAGCCCAAGGATAGAATAAGATTTCATGATAAGGTTCCCATACCAAATTAAGTTATGGAATTTTCAAATGAATACAGTGATGTCACCGCTAGCAACCTTCCCACAAGCCTCCCTCCCTTAGAGATATGAGTCATGAAATAGATATAATACCTGGATCCTCCTTACCAAATAAGACACCTTATAAAATGACCCCTACTCAAAATTAAGAGATTGCAAGACAAATCAGTGAGTTTCTTGAAAAAGGATTGATTCAAAAGAGCCTTAGTCCATGTGTTGTCCCATCAGTCCTAGCACCAAAGAAAGATGGCAAGTGGAGATTATGTATAGATAGTAGGGCTATAAAAAATATCACTATGAGATACAGGTTCCCTATCCCAAGAATGGAGGCTTTTCTTGATCAATTGGGAAATGCATGTTACTTCACAGAAATTGATTTAAAGTTAGGATACCACCAAATAAGGATAAAGCTAGGAGATGAATGGAAAACTAATTTTAAAACAACTAAAGGCCTTATTGAGTGGTTGATAATGTCATTTGGGTTGATAAATGCCCCAAGTATATTCATAAGACTCGTGAATGAAATATTTATTGATTTTATTGGAAAATTTGTAGTTATATATGTTGATGATATTCTAATATTCATTCATAGAAGGGAAGAGCATCTTGATCATGTTGAGAAAGTTTTGAGGAGACTCCATTAGCACAAGTTAGTGATTAACTTGAAAAATTTCATGTTCATGAAGAATGAACTTGTTCTCCTAGGGTTTATCATTTCACAAGGCACCCTAAAAATGATCCCTGAAAATGTTGAAGACATTTTCAACTGGCCCGAACCGAAGAATCAAGGTGATGTTAGAAGTTTTCATGGTCTTGCCACTTTTTATAGGAAATTTATTAAGAACTTAGGTCATGTCTGTGCTCCTATGTTGGACACTATTAAAGGTGGTTAAAAGATTAAGTTTTTATGGAATAAAGAGGCTAATGATTCTTTCCAATACCTCAAGAATAGGGTATCCCAATATGCAATCCTAACCCTACCTGATTTCAACAAAGTGTTTGTTGTGGAGACAAATGCAAGCATTTTGGAAATAGGTGTTGTCCTAAGCCAAGAAGGTAAGGCTGTGGCATTCTTCTCTAAAAAATTAAATGATACAAAGAAAAATTACTCTAGTTATGATTTAGAATCATATGTCATGGTCGAAGCACTTAAAAAATGGAGGCATTATTTTCTTCCAAAGGAATTGATAGTTTTCATTGATAACCATGCATTGAGTTTCTTCAATACTCATGACAGACTAGGGGTTAGACATATAAAATGGATGGAACAAGTGTAGACATACACATTCAATATAAAGCACAAAAAGGAACTAGCCAACAAGGTAGCTGATGCACTTAGCACAAGGGTTGGATTGATTGAAGAAGTTCAACTTTAGAGTGTGGGAATTGATTCACTCAAACACTTATATGAAGGGGATCCATATTTTGGAGAATCCTTTGAGGTATGCACAAATCTAACAGGCAGGTATCACACTGGTTTTTGTGAATTTCTGATCCAAAACAATCTTTTGTTTAAAGGGGCTCAATTATGCATCCCCAAGTGTTCCATGAGAAAAAATATAATTAGAGAAAAGCATTGTGGTGGCATGGGAGGTCCTTTTGGAATAAAAAAGACAAAAAACCTGGTAAAGAGAAGTTATTTTTGGCCAAAATTGGGTAAGGATGTCAGAAAATTTGTTGAATCATGTTCCACTTGTCAGCAAGAAAAATGGGTATCCACTAACCAAGGCTTATACCAGCCTCTACCTATACCCACTAGACCTTAGGAGTCCATCTCCATGGATTTTGTAAAGGGTCTACATAGAAAAAAATAGGTGTATGATAGCATTTTTTTCATAGTTGACAAGTTTAGAAAAATGCTGCATTTTGTTCCTTGAAAAAGCACAAATGATGCCTCACATATAGCACATCTCTTCTTAAAAGAAGTAGTTAAAATTCATGGATTAACTTAGACAATAGTTTCAGTCAGAGATGTTAAATTTAAAGGACATTTTTGGATGACTCTTTTCAAAAAGCTTACACAAATGTGACCTATAGCTCTACCTTTCACCCACAAATAGATGGCCAAACAAAGGTGGTCAATAGGTCACTTGGAAATCTCTTAAGGTGCCTCACAGAAACATATACTCAAATTTGGGATATAATACTTCCCCATGAAAAATATTCTTTTAATCACTCTTTAAATAGGTCCACAGACAAAAAACCTTTCCAAACTATCTATGGTCTACACCCCAAGGGTCCTCTAGACTTAGTAGAGTTCCGTTCAGATTTTAGAGTAAGTGCACAAGGTGAAGATCTAGCAAAGATAATCACCAAAGTTCAGGAAGAATTAAAAGACACATTGTAGCAGTCCACCATGAAATAGAAAGTACCGACAGATGGGTGATCCCACAAAACTGTGTCCCACTTTTAGGCCAACTTTGACACTGAAATGAACATTCTGAAAAAAAAAAAACTTTGCTTTTAGACATCTATTGTCATAAAACCATTAAGAATTTGAAGATGATGTAAAATAGTAAATTTTAGCATTTTGTTTCTAGTTTATAAATAGATTTTTTTAAAAAAATTGGAATTTATTTGAATCCATGTTTCCTTCTCCTTCAAAAATTATTTTTGTGAAAAATCAGGATTTTTCAGGAGTGACACTCACTTTGATCAACATAACATTTTTTGTAAAACTGATAAGAATGTAATTATTTTGAATTTAGGTTTGTAACACAAATATCTAGATAATCCATTTTGTTTCATTCACTTTGGTTGAATATTTAATAGTTTATTGAGTTATAAAGTGACATTAGTTATAATTTGGACATAGGTTCACTTGGATCGCTCTAATTCTATCTCTATATATCAAAATTCATTTATTCTTTTTTTGATAGAAAGGTAACATAAATACCTATTTCCTAGATATTTTTCATAATTATTTTTTCCCTAATTTACTATTTTTCCATAAGCGTCGAACAGAGAAGTCGCTAAATGGTCAGACAACCTATGTTTAGTAAAACTTAAAAAGAAAAGTCTTAATAAAAAAATATATATATATGTATATGTATATGTATGTATGTATATATATATATATATATATATATATATATATATATAAGTCATAATCATTGGAAAGCTTTCTCAGAGTACTATCATCTTTTATTTTGGTTTTTCAAATGATTTTATTTGATCCCAAAAAAAGTTAATGTCAAAGTGATTTTTTGTCAGCATTTTGATGGGTTTAAAGGAGACTCGATTGTAGGTGTGAGTGAGGAGTAGAGGAATTATACCAAAGGTAATTTGATCCAAGAGGATTTTATCTAGCCATTTTGAATTTACTCCTTCAAATGGGACCTCTCAAGGCTTAAATCATCATATTTTCTTAAAAATGTGCAATTTTAGAAAAAATCAAGATGTTCAAAAAAGTGGGACACACTATTGTGGGAACACCTAGATAAGAAGAGGATAGAGATTCATTTATAGCTTTGAGATAAGGTATGGGCATACCTAAGTAAAGAGAGACTACCTAAGGGAAAATAATCAAAGCTACACATCAAGAAAGTTGGGCCATGCACAATTCTCAATAAGATGGGTGAAAATGCTTATGAAATCTCTCTTCCCCCTACCTTATTGATCTCTACTATATTTAATGTTTCAAACCTCACCCCTTACAAATGTTTTTCAGGTGTAACAAATGTGCAGGGTCCATAGGACGAGGAAGATGGAGACTTTGTAACAAATCTTCCACAAAGAAAACTAGTGGAGTTGGAAACAATTCTTGAGTCCAAAGTTCTGAAGCAACCAAGAAAACAAAAGTATATGCAATACCTGGTCAAGTGGAAATGACTCCCTAATGTTGATGCTACCTAGATGATAGAGGATAAAATCAAACATCGTGGCATCACGCTTGATCAGTTAACCTCATGTGGGAACTTCAGTTCAAATCCTCATGGGGAGTATCGTGTAGGAGAAACCTAGACAAACTAAGTTTTCCTTTGGAATTATTGGACTCCCTAAAGTCCATAATAGTCTATAGGACATGTTAGTCTAAAGTTTTCATATTGGGTACATCTTTGTAAGACCTAGTCCCAAGATTGACATTAATAAGCCCTTGGTCAACTATTGGTCAACTAGTGTCCCCAACCTTAGAAATAGGTTAATTTATTATGTTTTCATGTTTTTTACATCTTTTGTTCCATTAGGGATCATAACATTTGGTTTTGGACCAATTTGGTCATCTAGAGTGCAAAGTTACAAAATCTTGCAAAGTTGCTCAAAAGTTGTCAATGCAACTTTTAACAACTTTTGGTAAAAAGTTGTAAATCAATTCCCAAATGGCTAGTTAGTTCAAACATGAGATGTAACTATTGGGAATGCCTAAAAAATCCCTTATAGACGGGTGGTAGGCTATTTTTTTTGTAATTTTGGCATTAAAAATCAATAAAGCTCAACCATTTCTCTGCAAATTCATAAATAGTCAGTTGGTACGGACAAGTATGAAATAGTTTGGATGAAATCATAATAAATTAAGTTGTCCTTGTGAATTATCTTCCTTTTACACTTGGTCTCATGTCTTAATCCCCTTTCCTTTGCAAGTTATTAAATTTTTACTCTTTCTACCTGGTTTGAAGGCCCTAAATCAGGGTTTCTCTTTGTAATTGTGCTTTCTCTTTAATTCCACCATGGGAATATAATGCCCCTTGGTGGAATTCACAAATGTGTATGTAATTTAAGATTATGAAGGTTTGGTTTGGTAACATGCAGGGAGTTGGGTTTGCCATGATGCCCTAGGTGTACATGTCCATGAGTGCATCAACCAGCGATTTAGGACAATCCACATAACTTTTCTTTGAGGATTAACCAAAACCTATAAATTGGTGTGTGATATTTTTATGGATGCCCTCACATGATCCAAGTGTTGATTTGGATGGTTTTTGCAAGGAAGTAGCACTTGTAGTGCAAATGCAAACATAATTAGGCCTTATTATTGTATCAAAACTAGGTGTCATCTTGTCTTCCTTTCATTTCCATGTTTTGGTGCTTAAGTATAATCTCTTTGGCCATAAAGGGTATCTAAATACTTATTTTTTTAAGAGGGTTATGTGGAATAATTTCAAACTAAGCCAAATTTCCAAACTAAAAAGGCTACAAGCAAGAAGTTGGGTTTTCAAAGAAAATATGTTCAAAGGGCTGCACATGTTGAATATGATGATTGAATCCTTGTATTAGGGACCTAAATAGACAAAATCCTAGAGTATAGGTCACTCCTGGTCTTTGGAGTCACTTCATGGGGAATTTGAGTAATTCTAGCATATGTGCCTAACACCCAACTATTGGAAGTTGGTGTGGAAGACTTGTTTGAACCTAGTGATTAGGTTACCCTGTTGGGAATAGGTTGTGATAACCTAGTATCAAGTCATTTCTAAATTTTTTATAAGTGTAGAGGCACTTTTCCTTTTTGGAACACTTGACATAGTTGTGTATCTCTTGAGTTTGAAGATTTGAATCATCAAACTATCTCTTTGGGACTTCTGACTACCCACTCTACATCAGAACCATAACACAATGACCAAGGCTATCATGGAATGTATTGAATCTAGCAGAGCACAAATTTTTGAGTAGGCTTGCATAAGTATTTTATGGAGAGGCCTAGAATGAAAAGAGGCTATTCAGGGAGAAAGAATATTTCACAAACAATAGAATATCAAACAGGAAAGAAATGAACTATGACCTACAAAAAAACATTCACACCATCAAATAGGCACCAAAATGAGACAAAATGATAGGGGATTGAACAATATTTAGAAGATCATCTAAATCAAATCATTTATAATAGTGCACAAAGATGTCGAAAGAAAGAGGGTTCAAGAACTCCAAGATCTCTCAAATATCAATCACTGTATTATAACCCAATAAGAGAAATATAGACAAGAAGGCCTAGGGATAGAGAAAATATCTCAAAAAACCTTTATATAATCTGAATTCCAATGAGAATTACAAATACATGAAAAATTTAGGGGTAGAGAAAATGCCACAAAAAACTTGCATAAGCTAAAAGACCTCTAAGCTACGAAAGCTCAAAAAATGCTTATATATGACCTCCCCTAGCACGTCGGCTTGGTAGTCAATCCACCACTTAGTTAGGGCATAATTAGGGTTAAAATAGATTTTAATCGACAATGTGGAAACCTTAAAAATAAAATGTAAAAAATAGTTACGTTGATCATCATTGCACTTGGAAAAAATATGTCAAGAGATCTGATATGTCTTTAAAAATATCTCTCATATTGCCATAATTTGAATAGAATAAGCAACGGTTCCAACTATTTGTATGGAGCTTTGTCTTTATCACCACCACTACGAGCCATCATGAAAATAAATTCAAATATTTGAATCCAAATACAAATGGTCAATATATGGCATAGAATGCTTGATAAACGAATCATATTTGAATCTTCATGAGCTTTAAAATATGATCGTTGATCCTTTTTAAACTAACCACAAGCACAAGATCATATATGCCACGTGTCACCATGGCATGATGGCTTAAAGATTAAAAATCTTCATCTTTTTGTTCAAGTCACTAAGCCAGCCATTTTATCTTCTTTACTTGTCCTTTATCTTACCTTTCCAACCCAAGACCCATAACGTCAACTGCCACATGTCACAATGGTTTAATGGCTTGATTGCTAGATTTTGAGGATTTTGTCTTTAAGAGTTTAAGTTGGTCATCCAATCAAAAAGGACTTGATCGGTCTTTACTTTTGACTATTTGACCAGTGCGGATCCACCATGAACATGTGTCACAATGGCTTAATGGATTATGTAATAAAACTCAAGCACCTTTTCTTTATGTCTTTAATCCCACCGTCTGATTTCATTAAACTTGACTGCACTTTAACTTCCTTATCAACCCAAGGATTATGATGCCACAAATTCCATATGTCATTTAGGCTTGATGTCTTAGTGAATAGATTGATTGCATCTCAAACTTCAAGCCTTTTATCCCACTATTGGATTAAATCAGCACTGCCTACAGATTAATTAACTGAAGACTATGCAGAAAGGTGACCCCACTATCCATGTCTTGCCAAAGATTAATGGCTTGAAGATTAGATTGTGTGCAACTCTGCATTAAGTCTATAAGCCAACCGCATGATCAGAAATGACTTTCTTGAAGATTACCTTTATCTTAACACTTGGAAAACGCAGGTTCTGATAACCTTCCACATGTCGCAAAGGTGCATTGCCTTGATGATTAGATTTTGATCATCTTGTCTTTCAAGAAATACGCCCACCATTGCATCTTTTTAAACTTGACAAAAACATAGTCTTTGCTTAAATTTATGTAAATAGGGCCCATGTAATTAGAAGGATAGATGTCACCATGGCTTAATCACTTGAAACATAGATCAAATGCATCTTGAGGTTAAGCCATTACATCGTCCATCCTATCAAAAAGAAAATGCATGCACTTTCTCATAGCCTTTAACATAGGTTAGGCCTGCCAAATACATGTGTCATCATGACTTAATGGCTTACTAGGTAGATCAACTCCATCTTGGAATAAATCAATTACGTCATATGTTAGATTAAAAATAAGATGCATGATACATGGTCATTAAAATAAAAGGCTTTCTAGTATCTAGACTTAGGGTAAAATAAAATAATTGAAGTGCCAAGTCTATAGGATAATAAAAACATGGCCCTTCCCAATGGATGGCTTAAAACACATGATGAATATGAAATTTAAGTGGAAAAAAGGTAATGAAGAATTAGAATTGCCACTAAAACTTAGGGTTTTAAGGAATTTCATAGGATTTTATTGCATTTAGGATTTATGTCATGAACTAAGGGTAAAGCCAGTGACCTAGAAAGATGTAGAGAACATGATAAAGACCAGGAATCATGCAGAATTCATACAAGCTAGGATCTACCCTTGTAGGAGCCTCATTTTTTTCCACTTGTAGAAAAATTTGATAGGATGGGGAAATTTGGATAACAGGTACATTTATAGGTCGGTTATCATGCCACAAACAACTCAAGAACTTGAAATGGATAGACTGTAGAAAGGTATACCTTTGTTAGAATGAATTTAGAATAACTGAGAGGGGGGGTGAATAAGTTATCCTTAGGTCCAGATGTGACCATAAAACTTTATACCACTTCAATAACTCAGATCTACTTGGCAGCAATAAACAACAAAAGTGTGCAATTTACTGTACTAATGAAATAAGCTTATAGAAACTTAAGAGTAAAACACAACATAAACATTCACACATTTTGACACCATGATTTAATGTGGAAACCCAATATGGGAAAAGCCACTAGTAACATGCTACAAAAATTTCACTCCTTTGAAGTGATGCTCTGTTAGGAGCCAACCCTGTTAAAGGTTACAAAACACACTATCAAATGTGACCTCATTAAAGGATTCAATCACCCTATCAGGAGTTCCCTTGTTAGAGGACTTAGAACATTCTAATTTGAATGTCACCTTGTTCAAAGGATTTATACAATGATTGTTAGGTCAACCTGGTTAAAGGATCTGAAATGATACAATTGTTAGAAAGTAATCAACAGGTGTGATCTGATACATACAACTTACTTTACAAATCCAGATCTAGTTTAAGCTATAATGATAATTCACTGAGTGGCCTCCATTTTCATCTCAAACTTCAGATCTGCTTGGAAATCCATCAAGTAATCTCTCCGCTTCTCTTCTCAGCCTTCTCTACTAGGTTTTTCCAATCAGTCAATTAATCATGCAATATTCTTGCATTACAACTTCTCCTTACACTCAAATACAATAACAATAACCATGGTAGGTTATATTATACCTCTTCATCTAGGTTAGATAAATATTTTTCCGCTTAATCAAGATCGTAGATCTTAACTTAGGTCAGATCCAACATATCTTTCCATCATTAAATTTAATTTACTTATCCAATACAGTCATTAATGAAACATTGAATCCATGCATTAATAACAATTTCCCATGCATTAAATGAGTGTGGACCAATCTTAATTAACAATGCATATACCAATAAAATCAACTATGTCAGCCATAGATCTCAAATCTCATCAATTAATAAAATACTGATACTCAGCTTCCTCTGTCTCCCTCAGAATTTCACTGGCACTCGACATCATCTTTTTTTTTCTCCGCATCACCTTTCACTTTGCTCTGCATCAAATTCTCTTTTCTCAGCATCCACCTTTCTTTTCTCGGCATCAACCTTCTAGTGAACTATCAGTGAATGATAAACAACATATCACTTTGCCAAAGTGCCAAATGATCAAGTACCCTGGTGTAAACTCATAACTCAACCATTTCCTCAGTCTTCTTGTTATTCTATTCTTCAAATCTTCATCAATCAATAGATATGGTATTCAAACATACAACAATAGTCTCACCAGTTAAGGTTTGACATCAATGACAAAATAACAATTGTCTACATTGTAGCAATCTTCCCAACAATCTCCATCTTTGGCATTAATGACAACACTAAACTGTAAAACAGAAGTTTCCAACCAAAGTTACCATACAATCTAAAAGGTATGTGTCTTCCTTGATATGAACAAATCTTCATTAATGTCTTTAGCTTCATTCTGATTCTCATTTGTAATATATTACTCCCTCTATGTTTGTAATCACACTGATATCTTTTTGTGTCTATTCAACTCCCTCTTTCAGTTGTTTTTATCAATCATTTGTTTTAGAAATCATCTCCCTGTTTGATAACAATGCCAAAGATGTTGACATCCTCATTATGCATATTCATCTTGTTCTAATCTTTGTATCATGTTGTTCCTATCATCTTTGTTTATGACTGATCTTATTTTTTGTTCTTGTCTTCCACTTCACAGTTTTTAGGCAGCATCCTAAAAATGTGACTCACTATGCATCAATGTGTCAAGTGTTCTAATTAAAACATTTGATGCAACAGTGCCATTCATAACTAGTTAGCCTTTTCTAGGGGAATAACCCCCAATTTACCTCTTAGATACTCGTGAGCATCCTTGGGAAATGCTTTTGTAAATATTTCTTCCAACTGTTCCTTAGTATTCACATATCTAGTCTCACTTCCTTCTTCTGAACTAGCTCCCTCAAGTAATGATACTTGATAGCTATATGCTTTGTCTTAGAGTGCATTGCAGGATTTTCAAAAAAATTAATGGCACTCATGTTATCACAATATATGACAACTAGTTCTATGATCTCCTCTTTCATACCTTTCAGTAGTATCTTCAACCACACAATGTTTGAACAATTAACTGTTGCTGCCACATACTCAGCATCAGCTGTAGATTGTGAGGTGCAATTTTGTTTCTTGCTTGTCAAGGAAAATAAAATTTTCCCCAATAGAAATGCTCCTCCTGTAGTGATTTTTCTATCATCCACATTTCTAGCCCAGTCAAAATCAATATAGACTCTGAGTTCAAACTTGTCATTCCTTTTGTAATATAGGCCATAATCTTCTGTACCTTTCAAATATCTCAGAATTCTTTTCACTACCATTATATGTGTCTCTTTTGGATTAGTAGAAAATCTAGCAACAATTCCAACTGCTAATGCAATATAAGGTCTACTGTGTACACCATATTGCAACTTACCAATCATTGATCTGTACAGTGTTTAATTTACCTCTTTTGTTTCATCATTCTTTGTCAACTTCTGTCCAGTAGCCATGGGTGTACTTACTAGATTTGAATCTTCCATACCGAAAGTTTTCAGTATCTACTTGACATATTTTGATTGAGTAATATAGATACCATTCTTCATTTGATGTATTTGTAAACCAACAAAGAATTTTATCTCACCAAGCATATACATTTCAAATTCAATTTGCATCTCTTTTGAAAATGCTTTACATATCATATCTTGTCCACTGAATATGATGTGATCAACAAAAATTTCAGACAATAAAATTCCTTTACCTTGCTCTATTTTCAAATATAGATTGTTGTTGTCATTTGTTCTTTCAAATCCAATCTTCATCAGATAATTGTGCAATCTTTCATACCATGCTCTGGGTGCTTGTTTTAGTCCATATAATGCCTTGTGCAGACTGCAAACCATGTTACTCTTTCTTGGGTCAACAAATCCATTAGTTTGTTTAGTATATACTTCCTCTTCTAATACACCATTTAGAAATGTTGACTTCACATCCATTTGATAGACTTTAAATCCTTTGGAGGCTGCATATGCAAGTAGAGTTCTTACACCCTCCAATCTTGCAACTTGGGAGAATGTCTCTCCACAGTCAATTCCTTCCTCTTGTGTATAACCTTTGCATACCATTCTTGCTTTATTCCTTGTTACCTCTCCATGTTCATTCAACTTGTTTCTTAATACCCCCTTAGTACCAATTACATTTTTGTTGTCAGGTCTCGGTACTAGTGTCCATGTCTTTTTCTTTTCAATCTGGTCTATCTCTTCATTCATGGCTTGAATCTAGTCTTCATTGTCTAAAGCATATTTTACTATCTTAGGCTCAAAATCACATAGAAAACATGTGTCTTCTCTTAATTTTCTTCTTGTCATAACTGTAGAATCCTTTGCTCCTATGATTTGATCAGGTTTATGGTGCCTTCTCAAATATTTTTCCAAAGTAGGTTCTTTCTCAGCTTCAGTTTGATCATTCATGTTCAGTTCAGGGTGAAACTGTGACTTGGTATCTAAATCAGATAGCTCAAAAGTCACCTCCTATTTCCTGGCAATTTCATTCTGTGTCTCGGAAGGTGCAGACTATTACTTAGCAACTTCATTTTTGAGTTTCATTAGAATCCTCCTCTTTAGGATAAGTGAATGATCTATAAATTTTAGGCTCAATCATGCTTTCAGCTTCATTTCTCTCTTCATATTCATCAATTCTAACATTTACACTTTCCACAATTTTCTTAGTGTTAGAATTCCAGCATTTGTATGCCTTACTCTTAGCAGAAGATCCAAGAAATATGCCTTCTTCTCCTCTAGCATCAAGTTTACCATTTCTGTTATCCTTTAGTATAAAACATCTACTCCCAAAGACTTTAAAATAACTTACAGTAGGTGCATATCCATACCATAGCTCATAAGGTGTAGTATTTGTACCTTTCTTGTCTATGACTCTGTTCAAGGTATAAATTATTGTACTTACAACTTCTCTCCAATATTTTTGTGCAACATTTCTCTCCATCATTAATTTTCTGGCACAATCCATGATAGATCAATTTCTTCTTTTAGCTATACCATTCTGTGGTGGTGTCCTAGGTGCAGACATTTGTCTTTTTATCCCTCAGTCATTGCAAAACCTATTAAACTCATTATAAATGAACTCACCTCCTTTGTCAGATCTTAGACATTTCAGACTCTTACCTATTTCCTTTTTAACTTATGCCAAGTACCACTTAAATAACTGGAATGCATCATATTTTTATTTAAGAAACATAACATTCATCATCCTAGAGTAGTCATATACAAATAGAATAAAATATTTGTCTCCACAGTAATTTTTCTCACCAATAGGTCCACAAAGGTTAGTATGAACCAATTCCAAAATATTCTGAAAAGTATGAGTTTTTCTCTTAAAGCTAGATTTAGTCATTTTGCCCAATTGAAATTGCTTACACATTGCATTCTCAGGTTTCTTTAACTTAGGCATCCCTCTAACCTTTTTCAATTTACTTATGCTTACCAATTTATCAAAGTTAACATGACATAGCCACTTATGCCATAACCAAACATCATTATATTGTGCAAACAAGAATGTCTCTTCAGCTAAATCCAGATAGAACAAATTACCTTTTGTTTTCTCACCACCTCCAACTAATTCTCCATTGGCATCATAGATCTTTTCTTTCCTATGATGGAAATCAACTCTGTAACCAAAAGTGTTCAGCTGTGAAACACTCAACAAGTTATACTTAAGATCATCAACCCAATACACATCATCACAACTAATCTTAATAGCCAATTGAATTGATCCTTTCCCTTTAACTCTACAAGGTGTATCATTACCAAACTTAACATATCCACCCTTACATTGATCTAAGGTTTCAAATTTGTCCTTATCACCATTCATGTGATGTGAACAACCACTATCAATAATCCAATGATCACCTTTACTCATATAAGAAATTAGTGCAAGTTTCTCATCATCATCAGAATCATCTTTCATTGCAACATACACAACTTCTATATCATTTTCATCAGATTTATTAGATTCAGTGTCAGAAGCTTCGTCATCTATATAAAAAGATTTATTACCTTTGTCTTTGTAATCCTTGTACTTTTTGTAGTCTCAGTCATCCTTTATTTCTTTGTACTTGCTATCTCTTCTTTCATCTTTCTCATTCTTCTCACGACATCTACCAGTAATATGACCAAATTTGTTACAAGAAAAACAAATAATAGTAAGTTCATTTCTCAATTTTCCTTTTCATCTAGCTGGTCTCCTTGCCATAAGTGCCTCATGCTCTTCTAGATCATTATCTAAAGTGTCACTGTCACTGCTCACACATTTCTTTCCTTTCCTTGATTTGTTGATCACCATCTGGGACTTGAATGCAAATTCAACAGCTTGTGGAGTATAGTTATCAAAATTTGACATCTCAAATGTAGTAAGTCTACCTACAAAACTTTCCAAAGTCAAATTATTGTTAGGATTACATCTCAGTTCTTGAATTGCAGATACTCTAATAGCATAAATAGGAAGAAGTTTTATCAGTACCTTGCTCATGATAGTTTCATCATCAATGGTTCCCTTAGCTCCTCTAATAGAATTTATAACTTCCTTTATCCTATCATAATATTGCACTATATTTTCTCCTTCTTGCATTTTTAAATCATTAAAATTACCTCTCAAGCTTTCAAATTTGGCTCTTAGTACATTCGTATAACCTCCATAGATGGTTTTAAGAGCATCCCACATCTTCTTTGCACTTGTGTAGTCCTTGATGTCCTCAAATTCATGATAGTTCAGAGATGATGTAAGTTCCAGCATTGCTTTATTATGTTCATGCTTTTCTCTTAATTGTGCAACATTTAGAACTCCAATAGGGGCTACATATTATGTTTCAATATGTCGTTTAGCAGAATCACCAATATCATCCAAGTGAAGTTTCATCAAACATTGCCATGCAGGAAAGTTTTTCTTGTTAATCTTCAGTCCATCCCTTTTATACATCTTGATATTTATCTCTAAGTACCTTCAAAAAATTTCAAGAGAACAAGGATCTAATACCAATTGTTAGAATGAATTTAGAATAACTGAGGGGGGGAGGGGGTGAATCAGTTATCCTCAGGTCTAGATGTGCCCATAAAACTTTATACCACTTCAACAATTCAGATCAGCTCGACAACAATAAATAACAAAAGTGTGCAATTTACTGTACTAATGAAATTAGCTTACAGAAACTTAACACTAATACACAACATAAAAATTCGCACATTTTTACACCATGATTTAATGTAGAAACCCAATATGGGAAAAAACACTAATAATGTACTACAAAAATTTCACTCTTCTGAAGTGATTCCCTATTAGGAGCCAACCATGTTAAAGGTTACAAAGCACACTATCAAATGTTACCTAGTTAAAGGATTTAATCACCCTATAAGGAGTGGCCTTGTTAGAGGATTTAGAGCATTCCAATCTAAATGTCACCTTGTTCAATGGATTTATACAATGACTATTAGTTCAACCTGGTTAAAGGATTTGAACTGGTATAATTGTTAGAAAGTAATTAGCAGGTGTGATCTGATACATACAACTTACTTTGCAAATCTAGATCCAGTTTCTATGCTAGTGATAATTCACTGAGTGGCCTCCATTTGCATCTCAAACTTTAGATCTGCTTGGAAATCCATCAAGCAATCTCTCCACTTCTATGCTCAGCCTTCTCTACTAGGTTTTTCCAATCAATCATTTAACCATGCAATACTCTTTCATTACAACTTCTCCTTACACTCGGATACAATAACAATAACCACAGTAGGTTATATTATACCTCTTCATCTAGGTTAGATAAATTTTTTGCCGCTTAATCAAGATCGTAGATCTTAGGTTAGGTCAGATCCAACGGATCTTTCCATCATTACATTTAATTTACTTCTCCAATATAGTCATTAATTAAACATTGAATCCATGAGTTAATAATAGTTTCCTATGCATTAAATGAGTGTGGACCAATCGTAATTAAAAATGCATATCCCAATAAAATCAACTATGTCACCGATAGATCTCAAATCTCATCAATTAATAAAATATAGCAGCTCAGCTTCCTCTGTCTCCCTCAGAATTTCACTGGCGCTCGGCATCATCTTTGATTTTCTTAGCCTCACCTTTCACTTTTCTCGACATCAAATTTTCTTTGCTCGGCATCAACCTTACTTTGGTCGGCATCGACCTTCCAATGAACTGTCAGTGAAAGATAAACAACATATCACTTTGCCAAAGTTCCAAATGATCAAGTACCCTAGTGTATACTCATAACTCAGCTATTTCCTTGGTCTTCTTGTTATCCTATTCTTCAAATCTTCATCAATCAATATATATGGTACTCAGACATACAACAATAGTCTCACGAGTTAAGGTTTGACATCAATGACAAAATAACAATTGTCTACATTGTATCAATATTTCCAACAATGTTAGCCTTCATAGGTAAAATAATTTATGATATAGACTACACATTTATTATAATGATCTGGTAAAGATAACTAGTTCGTACCTTGGTTTTTATCAATATCTAGTAGTGGGTCTGGATGCAGGGTAAACTATGCTCTAGAAGTTGTCAGATCAAAACTTTCTAAAAATTCTTGTCCCTCCTATGGAAACCCCATGATCTTGGCTACAATTGTCTGAGTAAATGACACCCTTAACCCTTTAATAGTGGCTACTCCACCATTCAGTGTACTCAAAATTTTGATGCTACTTCACCATCCCTACTGGTGAGTTTCAGGATGTAATCAAACCAACCCTTGGATTGAAAATGTGGCATGCATGCTTGATCATTCATATAAATATCATGGACTGTAGGCTCACACCAAATCAGTCATCCACCCATCTCATAGAGTACCAAATTAAAAAAAACAATTGCAAAAAATCCAAACAAACTACAATAAGGATTTTTTAGAGAATGCTTGAAATGTGAAGCTACACGCAATTTCAAATGTAGAAAGTTTAGGAGTTTCTAAATTTTAGGCTCTTAAGAAAACATGAGTACAAATTAAAACATATCATGAATTATCTATTCATAATTACTTCTCAGACTCTTGTGCTAGCCACCTTAGCAAATTATGTGTGAAATAAATAGTTCCTTCAAGGTTGTCATATCACGCAAAGCTAAATTTGTCAAGAAGCATGCAAAAGTGCAAATATGGTTTAAAATAATAGCATACAATAATTACATAGACACATAAAACAAAAATTTGATCTCTCTCCCCCAACTTAATTGAGCAATTGGTCCCACAATTGCACATGTGACAAGAGTGCATCCATTTGAAAAACAAATTAGTGAAATTAATACCATGGATAGTGTATACAAACCTAACAAGATGCTGACGGCACTGTGAAAGCGTCATTCATTGATGGAGAATGATGAGGTGGATGGGTGAATAGATGAGAAATGGTGAGATGGAATTTATTACAGAGAAATTACTTTCATGATGAAAGTATTTTTCATGATGTGAACGATTAAAGAGAAGAACATATATGAGTGGATTTTTCATAGCCATTTGCTACAAGAGACCCATGACCATCTTTGAATTGGAAGTGTTGCAGGAACTCTTCATTTCTCTGAGGCTTATGGTACAACTTAAGCCTTTTCCCATTGACTGGTAATTTCAAGAGTACATGATTAACAGTGGACAATTGAATAGCATCATTTGGGAAAACAAAAAAGATCTCATAGGGTCGCAACCACCATGTTTGAAAATTCCTAGGAGTGTGTTGATATCTTGAATCATATAGGATATCCCAGTCACCAATTATAAATTTTTTATCCTTAATGAACTTATATGCCACTATTTTTCATTTTACTGCACTAGTTCCATGTTAGATAAGGAAGTTTTTCTCCACTCATCAAGTCCATTCAGGTTCAAAATGTGCTCCTTTTGGGCATTCGTAAGATCTATATTCAGTAGGCCTTCCCATTCATTGGTATGGAACACATTTCTTTCAGTATTTAGCTACATCTTTGTGGAGAGGTTGCCAATAGTATCTAGTGATCAAGATTTTTAATGTTGTTCTCTTTGCTAAAAAATGACCTCCACATGGATCATCATGACATGCCTAAAGGATATCATAATTTTCATCTTCTATTATGCACCTATGCATGATTTTATCTGGACCCATGTAAAACATAAATCTAGCAATCCAAGAAAAGTTAAAACTTTTCTCTTCTAGTAATTTCCTTTCTTTGGAAGACAAGTGATTTGGTCTCCTACCTATGGTGAGGTTATCTTTAATGTCATCATACCATGGGTTTTGTTCTTATAAGAGAAACAAATACTCATTTGGAAAATGGTCATCAATGGCCACATGATCATAAGCAACATGCAAGCGAGAGAGAAATTCAGCTAATACATAGACCTTTCCCGGCTTGTCCACAATAGTGATATGAAACTCTTGCATAAGAAGAAACCATTGAGCCAACATCCTTGATATGGAATTCTTATTCATCAAGTACTTGATGGATGAATGATCAGTGTGGAAAAATATCTTATAACCAGTAATATAATGCATGAACTTATTTAGTGCATAAATTACTACAAGCAATTCCTTTTCTATCACAGTATAGTTGAAGTCTTCTCCTTGTAGGTTTTAACTGATGAAATAAATGGCATGCTCTACTGCTTCCACTTTCTATCTAAGCACTACTACTATGGCATATTTTGAGGCATCCATGTGAATATGGAATGACAATCCCCAATTTGGACCTCTCAATAATGGTGATTTTGTTAGAACCTCCTTAAGTTGTACGAAGGACTTATCACACTCAGAATCTCAGGAGAATTCAGAATCCTTCTTCAACAAGTTATAAAGAGGTGCTGCAATTTGACTAAAATGCTGGATAAATCTCCTATAATATCCAGCATGTCCAAGAAAACTTCTGACATCCTTTTTTCTTTTCTGGTGTAGGCAAGGTGTTGATTACCTCAATATTTTATGGATATACCTCAATGCCATGTGATGAAATAAAATGACCTAATACAACACCTTCCTCAATCATTATGAAACATTTCTCACTATTTAGAAAAAGATTGTAGTATTAGAATCTCTTGAGTAATTTCTCTAGATTGCCTTGAGATTCTTCAAAAGTGTTCCCATATGAACTAAAATTGTCCATGTAAATTTCCTTACAGTCAGCAGATATATTAGAAAAAATACTTATGAGAGCTCTTTGGAATGTGGCTAGAGCATTACACAAGCCAAAATGTAAGACTATGTATGAAAAGGCTCCCCATGTACATGTAAAGGTGGTTTTGTCTTAGTCTACTAAAGCTATTGGGATTTGATTATAGGCACTAAAACCATACAGGAAAGAGAAATACTTCTTGCCAGCTAAATTATCAAGAACTTGATCTATAAATGGTAATGGAAAACGGTCTTTCTTAGTGGCTGAATTCAATTCCCTATAATCTACAAAAAATCTCCATTTCCCTCCTTTCTTTGGCACTATAACTAAGGGTGAAACCCATTGTCTAGCAGAGATGGGGTATATAAAACCAACATTTAACAACTTTTGTAGTTAATTCTTAACAATGTCTCTTAAGACAGGATTAACTCTCCTCTAAGGCTACCTTACAAGCTTATATTCTGGGCTGATGTAAATCCTTTTTTATACAAATTTTAGGATCCAATCCTTTCATGTCTGTATAATCCTTGGAAAATGCTTTCTAATTTTTTTGTAGCAACTTCTATATATTTTTCTGATGTGGTAGTGACAACTGCTTACATTCAATTCTTTCCCTGGACTAAATTTGATCTTAATTACCTTATCCATCATGAATATATGAGAAAATGGAGAATAATACATCTCATGTGGTAATAATGAATGAAGAAATTGGGAGGATTATGAGTATGGAGGTGCATTTGGAGGCAGAAAAATACTTTCCAAGATATAGTTTGGTTGGAACAAACTGAGAGTCTACTCCATATTCATTCATGACAATGGATGAGATTACCTCATCATCTTCCCGAGAGGCTAGAAATGGATCTATACCTATCATCATAAGCTCATGGATTGAGCTGAATTTTGATTCAACATCTCCTAAATCTGGCCAGACTACTTGATCATCTTGTAATAGAGGCTAAGCAAGGGAATATAGAGTCAAGTTCTTAGTATGGATACCATTAGATATTGTCATCTTTCCTGACCTACAGGCTATGAAATCATTTTTAGTATCTAATCATGGTCTCCCTAGGATTAGAGGATACCCCCCATATTAGCTTTGAGGGAAAGGACAACAAAATCTATTGGGTATTCCCAAGAGTTCACTGTAACTATGGCATCTTCTATCATCCCTTCCGGTTTGATAGTAGAACTATCAGTAAGCTGTAGTATGGTTGGCATTTCTCTGAGGCCAATAATATGAAATTGAGACAATACATCTTTTATCATTACATTTATAGATTCACCTAAATCAACTAATGCATCTTGTACTTGCATTCCATGAATGGTGATAGTAACTACATGGCTCCCTGGGTTAGAATATTTGGGTACAATCAACTTCTCCAACATAAGGTCAGACAACTATTCTAAGACATGAATAGTTTTAGGATACTTCTTCTTTCCCCATGGTTGTTTTATGCAAGATTCCTTGATGAGCTTAGTATAAATAGGAAATTCTTTGATAGCATCTAGTAATGGTATTTTTACTATCATATGCTTCATCTGGTTGAGCAAATCTGCTACTACTTAGTTCTCAGTGGGCTTAGCTTGGTCTACTAACCTTTGAGGGAATGGGGGTTCTTTGAATGTAGGAGAGGTCTATGGAGTTGGCACATCTTATTTTTAGTAGAGGGCTCTTTGAATTATATTATTATAGGATTTTGAGGTGAAGCAAGAGTGGCTCCTAACCTTAGATGGGTATCATTCATAGCAAAGCTTTGTTGCTGAGCTAGCTACTTGTTATTAGGATTAGCATTAGGATAAGATAGAAGCTAGGTTTTCTTAGGCGGATTGCTATTGGCTACAAGAGGAGGCATTACAGACTACTGTTGAGGTGGTGACATTAAGGCCTACTTATTAGATTAGTTAGACCACTGATTAAGCTACTGTAATCCTTGGTGAGATTGGTGCCATCCCTACTAACATTGTTGTCAACCTTGCTGGGGTTGTTTCCAACCCTACTGAGGTTTCAGACACTATAACTGAGGTGGTTTCCAACCTTTTTGATGTTTCTACCAACCTTGTTGGTGTTGGAAATACAATAATGGGAAAGCAAAGATACAGGGAGGGGGGTGAATCAGATCTTCAAATTAAAACACTTAAAACAAACTGATCCAAATTCATACATATATGAATATAATGTAATATCAAATAGCATCCACACAATGAAATAAATAACTCATAATAGAAGAACTTGGTAACTGAGAAACCCAAATAGGTAAAACTGGGGTGGGGATGACACCCACAAAATTCTCCACTACTACAGTAATAAAGTGCGACTGTTAGGGATACAAAAGTTTGATTACAAAATGCAATCTACCTTGTTAAAGGTCTGCCCAGTTAAGAGCTAAAGATCATTACAATCTACCCTATGAAAGGATTTCAACATACAATAAAG
Source organism: Thuja plicata (assembly GCA_018584345.1). NCBI lineage: Eukaryota > Viridiplantae > Streptophyta > Pinopsida > Cupressales > Cupressaceae > Thuja > Thuja plicata. The sequence continues at coordinate 1,814,015 of MU224596.1, read as the reverse complement.
TAAGCACTCTGTTAGGAGATTTAGAAAGGTCTGCTAGAATCACTCTGTTAAGAGATTTTCACCTGATACAATGATTAGAATGTCTCAAGTATTGATCCTTTGTTATGCACTGAGATGCTAATAATAGATCTCCTCTTTCCAGTACCTTCTATGATCTCACAATATGATATATCTTTACTTTGTTGTTCACTATGATGTAACTCTGCTTGATCTCTTCTTCTTAATAAAATAGCCCTTTATGCATTTCAATTCAAAATGCAGTCACAACACACACTTCTCTCTACTCTTAGAAAATAGGGTTTAGAAGCAATCTTATATATTTGTTCAAGTCTGATAGGGAGATCTAGATCAATGATCAAGATCTAATACCCGTAACTTGAAGGTATTATAATTAATGATTACAATAGATCATGCATAAGATAAAATGATTAAATGCATAACCAACTTTGTAGGAAAATATTAAATTCATACATAAGTCATCCCAAAAATATTATATAAGTCAGCCTGATCACTTATCCTCGAAGTTTGAATCATTCCAGACATGTATACAAAAATTGTTATGCTCGGCACTTAACATCTTTGTCGCTCAGCACTAAGTATCCTACTCGGCTCGGCATGATACAACTCTGCAACTTGAATACTGCTTGGCAATGTTGCTTGGCCTTACATAGTTTTAGCTTAGCCATAGTGATAGCCAACTAAAATTGCCTAAGTGAATGATGAAGTGTTGGTCACTAATCATCAACAAAAATTAGAGATTAACAATCTCCCCCTTTGATATTATTGGCAAAAACACACTTATCATTACTTCATTTCATTCCATCAAAACATTGCCTAAGTTATACTAAGTACCCCCCCTAAGAATATACTCGGAATTATTCATACAAAAAAGTTTACATGCCTTTAAAAATGTATACATGTGTACCTATTCTGTACTGATGTATCATACTATATCCTTTCAAACTTCCTTACCATATTCCCCCTTGTTTTTGTCACTGATTACTGGTGGGGTTAAGTTATACTTATCCAAAAAAAAATTATGAAGCTGTAGGGTGGATTCAAATGTAGTATCCCAACTTTCCTTAGCAATCTTCATAACTTCCGATTTTATTTCTAGCTCAGCAGCTAGACTTAATAAACTTTCTGCAGTTGAGAGATTTGCATTTCTCTGTGATAACTATTTTGCATCTTAAAGTTCCTTCTGTATTACCTCCAAGTGAGGCAATAGGCTTGTATAAATAGTTATCAATTTGGCCCTAATTAAACCATCTTTAGCCATAAGCTCGGCTATTCTCCATTGTGCATTGATCAACTTAGAAAAATGTAAAGCACTAGAAGTAGTATCCTTAACCAAAGTATTGCCAGTTGATCTCAAATCTAACTGTAGCTTCTCAACAAGTTGTAGATTATCCTTTGTGAAAAATTCAACATCACATAACTTCATGTACAAAGAATAAACATTTTCTATAACTTTCTCCAAAATTTCCACAAGAGTAGAAAGTTCAACCTATTTTGTTGCAATCTCTTCTGAGATTTTCTCTAGAAATTTGCTCTCAAATCTCCTCTTAGACCATTGTAGAAGTTTTTCATTACTGTTAATATCATCATCAGTTACCTTCTGTACAATGTTGACTAACTGATCAATAATTGGAGCTTGAGGAATTTCATCTTCTAAGTCAAAAGCCTTTGCAAATATGTCCTTGATGTCACACAACACTTGCTTTTGCTTTTGTTATATTTTCATCTCTTCCTGTCTCTTCTTCCTTTTACATAATTCCTGAAGAGTCCCTATTTGTTCAAAATATAATTCATTGGGATCCCATTTTTGAATCACAATTACCTCATCTAATGTGACATTTAGAATTTGAGACTTCTCCAGAACTTTCTTTTTCTTCAACTCCGGTGAGTTAATTCTCGGCTGCATAATACCTTTTCATGTCACAGTATCAATGTCCATTGCCTCTTTTAATTCTATCAGGATTGTCTATGGATTAGGCATACGTCTAGTTTTAGGACCTATGGGAGTGGATGATGCAGAGTGTAGCAGATCAACCAACACTTGCATTACCTCTTGTTCCTTAGGCTTATCAACATTATCCTTCACCACTATACCACTATCTAAAAATATTTTGACAACCTCTAAAATAGGTGGATTTTGTGAAGTTACCTCTTGTGCATTTGTTTTCTTTTTCTCTTCAATTATCTGACCATTGATTTCTTCAATTATCTCATCAATTTTCCCTTCAGATACAATGGTATTTTCTCCTTCAGTCTTAGTTTCCTTAATAGTTGAATCAGTGTTTGTACCACTCGACATATCCTGTTCCTCGACATTCAAATTGCTGGAATCAACAACTATGTAGTCAATTGGACTGTCTATAGTCTGATCGATAGACTTTGTTGAGTCTAATGCATATGTGGTCTTGTCCTATTCTATAGAAATTTGACCTTGAGTCACATGTGGCTCAGAGGTGACCGCAACTTCTTTTTCCTTTTGATCAGATGTCCCTACATCATATTTCTTATCTTTTAGAACTGCCAGTCCAAAGATTTCCTTCCAAATCCTTGTAATCTACTGTCCTAATCCGTCAATATCATTTTTCAAAATAGCATAACCTCTAAGCTTAGGAACAAACCTATTCTTGTATTCATCAATGAATTTGTCTCTCTATTTTGAAGTCAACTTAGGTATTACCTTGGCTAAATTTCCTTCCCTGATCTATCTTTTTGTGGTCAGTGCAAATTCCCATTTGCTTGATAGAAACTCATACAATTCATTTAGCACATGGTTTCCTATCTCTGTAGGAGTTAATTTGAAAGTACTCATCATATCCAAAAGTGCTTCCTGAACTTTGTGCTTATCCACATTATTCAATTTCTCATACTTAATGAATTTGAAAGTAGCTAACCCTACTGAGTTTCTCAAAGTGTCACATACCTCATCAATACTAGCTGGTTTCTTGAATTGTAATGTAGGTATGTTACGAGGTTCATCAATTTTAGTCTTTTCATCATCACTATCTTTCCCCAATTCTAGTCTCCTCCTTGGTCTCTTTGCTGGTTTACTCGGCTCAGCCTTAGGAGCAATTTTAGCTTCCTTTCCAGAACTGCTTTCTCCAACCTTCCTCTTTTCATATACTTTAGTTTGTACTACTGGAGAAGTAACAATAGATGCTCTAGTCCTTGGATGATTAGTTGTAGGAGGTGTAACCTTAGGTTTATCTTTTCTTGGCTTGGTTACTATGAAAATTGATGGTCTTTTACCCTTAGCTTTCTTAGTGATCTCCTTAGATGCACACACTTCCTCTTCTATAGACATATCCTGACCTTGTCTTGTGGACAGGCCTAAATCTGCATCCTCAGGTTCTTCATCACTTCCTAAACCAACCATTTTATTTAGATTTTTCACAATCTTCTTTCTTTTCCTCTCCATGGTTCCCTCTGTTAAACTTCTTGAAATTTTTACTTTGGCTTCATCAAAATTTCCAAACCTTTCTGCTGTGGTATCAATTGCCTTGGTTAGGAGTGCAATGATGGCTATTGATGCTTCATCAATGTTAATTTCATATGGAAATGGTTCTAAACAAGTTATCCTTGGTGTCATAGCCTAGATATAAGTGTTATCCGTATCAACTAGAAAACAAATTTCTTCATAGTGCTTCTCCACTAGTGATCTAGGAATCCTAGTTCTTAATCTCATTCTCTTCTTAAATTCCACAAAATAGCTTCCCATTATGCTATTGAAATTACCTCCTAATTTCTCAATACATTCACTAATCTGAACTGTAATGGGTCTATCCTTTTTCCAAAAAATATTTCCCAATGTAGGAAATGTATCCTGAATGTAGAAAAATATACAGCCTAGTAAGGAACCAAACTTACATGATGAGATCTTAGCCTTTCTTATTGATGCTAGGTTCTCAGCTAATTATGTCTATTATAGCTCAAAAAGATCATATGTATGATTCTTCTTAACAATTTTCCATGCCTAGTCAATGGCTATATAAGGAACACTATCCAATCTACTCGACTGATAGAACTTATGTGCTATTACTCTTACTCCAAAATCAAGTTCTAGGTCTTTAATTTTAGAGATAGTCATACCTCTGTTGTTTCATATGGCTCCAGTATTTAGTGTAATTTACTCTTTGTTGTTATCCTCATTGTCCATTTTCCATTCACTATAGGATATCTAGTCACTCGATGAATCATGTTCTTAGTAATCTTGACTGGTCCATTATCCAACCATATACACATATCATAAACTCAGCTAAGAATAACCTTAACCCATTTGTCTTTGAAACCTTGTGGAAAATCTAGAGCATGAGTTAACCCTTTGTCTGCTAAATGTTTGAATTCTCCCTTCAAAACTCCATCGACACACAATTTTCTGTAGGATTTCCTCAATTCACTATCACCTACTTCACCAATCTTAACCATGTAACATGATTGTACATCATGGATCATAAGTACCTTGGGTGGAATGGATGAGAGAGCTCCTATTAAATCACTCTGAATTACACTTTCAGGGATGGCTCAAAAGTTGAGAGGTGTACATTCATCACTCTGTACTAACTGAATTTGCTCTTGTTCTCCCTCCATACTCTTAGCTGGTGCAAAAGAGCTTGCAGCCATAATCATGAAATTAGGGTTCAAAAGATGAAGAACAAAGTACCTCAGCAAGTAGCACTTTGTACTGTTCACTTTAGGATTTCTGACAGAACGCTGACGAAATCTTTGATGCTAACTTTGTTAAGATCAATTCTGCAACTTCTTCAAGTGCTCTGTAAATAGTGAAATTTGCAAGGTAAAAATGAAGAATAAACTGTTCATCCTTTATAGACTTCGAAAGGTCAAGGTAGGTAAGCAATAAATGTTCTTCCCATTGAGTTAGTGCAAGCCATCTATCCTCAGCTTTCTAACACAACTTGCATCCCACTCGGCTTACTAAACTCAACTTTTACAAAACTTACTCGGCCAACAAAACTCGGCACACACTAAAGAACTCGGCCTTAGTGTCCACGATTGGTGCTCGACACCTATAGTGCAATTTTCTCTTCTCGGCATTAGTCTTCAAAATATGCCTTGGTGCATCTTAACATATGCAAATATGGACTTTGGTACATTTCATGTTAGGAACTGATGTAAGATAAGAATTTTAGATGCAGTTCCTTACATACCTCTTTTTCTTAGTTGGAGATGATGTGATCACCTGATCCATTGGATTCAGTGACCTCAGCTTCACTAGCTTCACTGATGCATGGTTCAGACTTCTTAACCCATGTCTAGTTCATCTATGCTCTAATCTTCTCAATAGTAGGAGCAGGTACCCTAGTCTTACAATCTTTCCTTGTATGACCAATTTTCAGACAAATGTGACAAACTAGGCTTCCATTCATCCAACTTTTAGACTTTCCTCTTAAATGTGTCCTTATGTAGTTTTCTAGAACATGTCCATACTCACCATAGTAATGACAACTATGCCATGTGTCTTAGTCCCACTTGTAAGTATTGCCTTTTCTTGGTGATTTCTCTTGTGCCTTTGATGTCCATTGTTGTTTACCTTTAGATCTACAATCTTGTGCTATATGACCATATTTTTGATAGTTATAGAAATTACCATTGAGTCTAGGTGTGTTGCTTGCCTTTGTCTTACATTCACATGGTTGATGTCCAAACTTATTATAGTTGAACCAGTAACCATTAAACTTAGTTTTAGGATTGGACTTACCATTTTTGCTTCAGAAAATGCTTGTTGTATGACCTGGTTTCCCATAGTGGTGGCAAACAGGTTTTTTGCTTCTTGGCTTTGCATACCTTCTTTCACCTATCTTAGATGATTCTCCTTCTTCAATGGTTGTATGTTGTTTAGTGTGACCTAATCCAAAAGAATCTTTAGGTCTTCTTGATGCTTCCATGAGTTGTTCAAAGTAGCTCATAGCTGCATTGGGATCATTCACTCTATTGTTAAGTTCTTTCTCAGATCTCAATTCATCTTTCAACTGACTATTCTCAGATCTAAGATTTACAATCTCCAAGTCTTTCCTACTGATCTCCTGATTCACAAGTAGTAATTGATTTTCCATGTCAACTTGATTGACTTTCATTGTTTGTACATCACGTGTTCTTTCATCAAGTCTGATAGTCATCAATATTTTGTCTTCTTCTGCCATAGCCTTGTCATCTTAAACTTTCTTTTTCTATTCAACAACTTCACACATTCTTATTGATTAGGCTTCTTGTTCCTTTTTCAAGTTTCTGACTTCTTCACATAGTGCACTGTTCTTTTCCAGTAGATATTCTATTGCTACATCACTCTCAGTAGAATCTCCATTCTGAAATAGATTTGTGGTGTCCTATTCCTGATAATGAGTGTCATTCATTTGCTTGGCCAAATCTTTCCTTGCAGTCAAGGAATTCTTTAATTCCTGTCTTGCTGTCTCAATCTGTTGTAGTGCTAGCTGAATATCAATCTTTTGATTCTCAATGACTTTACCCATCTTGTAGATCTCCATCTCAAGATCTATATTCTCAAGCTAATTATAACCTTTTAGAGAACTAAGCTCTAATACCAATTGTTGGAAATACAATAATGGGAAAGAAAGATACTGAGAGGGGGGGTGAATCAGATCTTCAAATTTAAACACTTAAAACAAACTGATCCACATTCATACATATATGAATCTAATGCAATATCAAATATCATCCACACAATGAAATAAATAACTTATAACACAAGAACTTGGTAACCCAGAAACCCAAATAGGTAAAACTTGGGTGGGCATGACACCCAAAAAATTCTCTACTACTACAGTAATAAAGTGTGCATGTTAGGGCTAAAAAAGTTTGATTACAAAATGCAATCTACCCTATTAAAGGTCTGCCCAATTAAGAGCTAAAGATCATTACAATCTACCCTGTGAAAGGATTTTAACTTACAGTAAAGTAAGCACTTTGTTAGGATATTTAGAAAGGTTTGCTAGAACCACTCTGTTAAGATATTTTCACTTGATACAATGATTAGAATGTCTCAAGTATTGATCCTTCGTTATGCACTCAGATGCTGATAACAGATCTCCTCTTTCCAGTACCTTCTATGATCTAACAATCTGATATATCTTTACTCTGCTATTCACTGTGCTATCACTCTGCTTGATCTCTTCTTCTTAACAAAATAACCCTCTGTGCATTTCACTTCAAAATGCAGTCACCACACACACTTCTCTCTACTCTTACAAAATAGGGTTTAGAAGCAATCTTATATAACTGTTCAAGTTTGATAGTGAGATCTAGATCAACGATCAAGATCTAATACCCATACCTTGAAGGTATTATAATTAATGATTACAATCAATCATGCATAAGATAAAACAATTAAATGCATAACCAACTCTTTAGGAAAATATTAAATGCATACATAAGTCAGCCCAAAAAGCTTATATAAGTCACCCTGATCACTTATCCTCAAAGTTTGAATCATTCCAGACATGTATACAAAAACTGTTTTGCTCGACACTTAACATCTCTATTGCTCAACACTAAGTATCCTACTCAGCATGATATGATACATCTCAACAACCTAAATACTACTCGGCAATGTTGCTTGGCCTTGTACAGTTTTAGCTCGGCCACATTGATAGCCAACTAAAACTGCCTAAGTGAATGACTAAGTGTTGGTCACTAATAATCAATAAAACTTATAGATTAACATTTTGGGTTTTTCCAAACCTTGTTGAGGTTGCTGGCAATTGTTATGCCCACTATGTCCTTGGGGACCCATATTATGGTAATTTTTTCATTGACTATTATTACTATAATTTTGGAGAGGGTCTTGTGGCATACCTGGTCTTTGGGCCCATGGCCTACATTTGGAAACATAGAGAACTTCTCCAATTTTATCAATAAATCTAAATTCAGTAGGCATTGGATGGGACTCCAAGCTTGCAACAGTATTGCATTTACAATTTCTCTTTCTTTATCTACAATGCGGACAATATTTATCTAACATAGCATTAGCATCTTCCTTTTTCCTTCTTGCATGCATGCTTTCCAACTTACTCACAACATCATTAATGTTATCCTTCTTGAAATTAGATATAAGATTGGACAATTCCATCTTAGATACCCCTAAACCATTGGAATTATGAGGTAAATCTATGAGTCCTCTACCTTTCTTAATAGTAGCCCTTGAATAGTTCAGACATATATTCTTTATGTGAGCCTAGTGAGACATATATTTTTTTTGATGTCTCCTCCCTCCATAAGGTCTAAGGCCTCAATACTTACAACATTTACACATTTCAAGAAAAGATGTTTTTGTGACTCCTCATTCAATTGATGTTATGTTTTATGCTACAGGGTAAACATAAACCTTGAGACATAATATTCCAAGGTTGCATCCTCCTTTTGTTACATTTTGAAAATGTCATCTCCCTTCAAATCACACCCCCTACAATACTTCTTATATTTAGAATGGAACACATTTCTCATTACATCCCAATCCAATACATTATTGGCTCCTAACCCCATGAACCATCTTAGAGAAGCCTCTTTAAGAATATATGGAAACAATTTTAGATAATGGGTGTTATTTGTATAATCATAACTCCTACAGAAGATGTCAAATTCAAAGAGGAATGTTTCTGGGCCTTCACTAATAAGGCCATAAAATTTGGGAAGTGCAGAGGTAGGTAGGTTTTTAAGATTATAGTTACCATGTTAAGTAGGGATGGGGAAAGGAAAGGTAGGTTGAGCCATCCTTGGATGAGGACCTGATTGTCGTGGCTGATAAATAACAAGAGATAATGGATTGTCTTGATACTTAGGTTCAGCAAAAATTTCATTCAAATGTAAGGACTCTTCAAAAGATGATGGTGAAGGTAGTTGTTTGTGTGCATTAGCAAATGGGTTTTCAAATGGTTCATCTTCTTCTATGATCTCAAATTCAGGCTCCTCAGGCTCAAGATTAAAGATATCAAATTGTTTGACCTTGATATTGTGAGGAAGGAATCTCCCAAGATGATATCTTCTTCTTCTAAACATAAAGAATAATGCAGAACTAAAACTAAGACAATGACTATGGTCTGGATTATATTGACACCATCCCCTATAGTGGTGCCAAAAATGACTGGTCAGTATCATCCTTTTTGTAACAAAGGATTGGACATCCTTTTATAGTGACTCCATGACAAAATAGTGCTAAATACCATACTAAATATAACATACTAAACTCATTGAATTATCAACCAGGGGCGTAAGCTTGAAATGATGTCTACAAAGTATATGCTCTAATCTATCTTAGATGTCATCACTACTTATGTAATGAAAATGTTGAAGGAAATACTAAGATAGGAAGAAGAACAAAAATTTAATCTAGAGCTTTGGAAACATGCTACAAATAGTACACTAACTATTTACTTATGGTATAGGGAACAACCAACAGTTCTATTACTGAATGGCTGCAGGAGCAACTGGGTTCTAAATACTTCAATGAAACTTAAAACTAACTCCTACTTAACTATGAACTAAGTTCACCTCCCGCGTGGGCCCCCATGGAAGACTGAATGAATAAAAACACAAAGGTTAAGAACTAAAGATATCATTCATTCATTCATAAAGAATAAGTACAAAATGTAGCAAAAATATTGTAATTCTCTAATGGTGGATTACAAAAGGATTTCCCGCAAAATCTAGCTAGCTCTGGAATCTAAAATTCCAACTTATTTAAAAACAAATTAAAATAGAACTCCCTAAAACTAGGATTCTCCAACGTCAGGGATATAACAATTTCTAAGATATAAGAACAACATCATTTAATGCAGGAGTCAGTTACGTTCAGTTGCACATGAATCTAGGAATTCATGACTGCTAGATTTATTCCACAATGGCTGATAACTGCATTAACCCAGTCTGCAACGATAACTGCTACTGACCAAAAGTGGTGCAATCATTATGAATCCCAAAACAGTTATTCAACTTTATGGCACAACTTCATCTTCTGATGCTGAATTCTTCTTCACCCACCGACTCGCCATTTCCTGCAAGATATTAGCATGCACATACAAAAATTGCAACACATATCCAAGATAGAATTCAAATTAAGTTTTTCTACATTAGCTTTATTTTTATCACATGACCATATGAAGAACTACCCAACTAATGCAAGATGAAAATATACAAGATTTCATTCCACATAAACATG
>MU224596.1:1756735-1779489 GCA_018584345.1 Thuja plicata | reverse complement strand
TTTATTTATTTATTTATTTATTTACTGCTGTAATTTTTTCATAGGACTGTAGTTTTTTTTTAAATAAAAAGAGGAAGCTCCTTTATTTTATTTTATTTTATTTTCTAGCAATAATTAATAGCTCTCTTTTTTTTCTTTCTTTTCAAGCATAAATCTATTAAGCCATTTTTCTCATAATATACAAAAAAAATTCAAATAAACAAAAAAAGATAAAATGATTTTTTTCCTCTATACATGCAATATGATAAAAGCAAGGAAGACTTTATTATTTTTTAATATAATTATTTATTTTGTGAGAATAGTTTTCTTATTTTCAAGCATGCAAATTTAACCCAATTTCTTGTTTTCTTTTAGGTTTGATCAGGCATTTGGGAAAGGACATGGTGAGGGTATAAAATTCATATTTTCATGGCAAGGAGCTACAGATCTCAGGATTTTAAACAATATTATAAAAATTTATCAAAATTCTCTCAAATAAGTCTTCCTCCTACAAATCTGAAACCCTGAGGCCTAAAATTGACAACTCATACATTACAATTGAAAACCCTAATGCCCTTTTAATTTTAACACCTAGAAACGAAACCCTCTATGCCCAAAAGCACAAATCTGAAATGCAAACTTGAAGGAAAACAAAAATTGATACCAAGATCATAGTTTTCAATTCTAAATCAAAGAAATCACTAAATACCTCCAACAAGGAAGATCACACAAAGGGTCCTAGCTTTCAGATGCGTGGAAGACAGGGATTCAAAAGCTAGAATTCAAAAGATGAAGACGCTACCTCAATAACATATGTGAAGCACAATTTCCAAAATCCAAGAAAGAAGAATCCACAATTGCAAGCAAGAGAAGCCACAAATCCAAGCAAGCTCTCTCAAAATCCCAATCACCTGATTTCTCTTTCTCCCCGACTGAACAACCTCCAAAAAGTATTCCAATCCAAAGATATAGATATTCCAAGAAATTAGGTTTTCAAAAAATGAAAACCCTAAAGGGAATATAAATTATCTAATTATTAATTAAAATAATTCTTTTATTTTCAATTTCACTTAAAGCATGCAAAACTCAACTTAGGAATTTCAAAGCAAAGTGTTAAATTGCAAATGCATGAGAATATATTTCAATTAAATTAATCAATTAACAATGCAACTTAAAGTAATTCATTAATTCAACTATGCACAATTAATTACAATTAATTGAATTTAATATTTATTGAATCTCAATTATTTTAATCAGGACTTAACAATTAAATCAATTAATTAAATATAGGTATTTAATTAATATTTAATTATTAAATAGTCATATATTTCATATTCCAATGTTTTAACCTTATTATAGGTGAAATAATTAACATTAATATTTAGCATAAATATTCATTAAATAAATCAAGCTAAAAGCATCATTAAATCACCTGAAACCCATCCAAACATAAAATTAACTGAAACAGACAACAATTGAAATAGAAACCAAACACACACAAATAGGCCCACGAATCCACGTCAGTTGATGGATTCAAATAGGATAGTCAATCAGATTCTTTGTCCATTAATAGGACAAAATAAGGGTTTAGGTTATAGATTTGGACCTAAATACTATCTCCCCTCTCTTACCATTGAGATATTGTGATAGGGCATGCTCACTCCTTCCAATTCAAGGAAGACTTAGCCTGGTACCTGCAAACCTGTCATCACAAAGATGAACATACATGCATATAATATAGAAAACAATGATTTTGACTAGGTTATCATGTGGATCTCGCCGAAGCAAGTAACTACAACTCTGTCGCATACCATATCAAGCACATCAAAAAGTAATGCAAAACATACAATGATCCATGGCATATAAATCTAGGGTCAGTCTTGTGAGAAAACCATAATCCAATTGAAATCCTAACATATACATAAGCATCATAAAATAACCCTAAATCACATATAAATAGGAGACATAATACACTAAGAAAATGGATTCATAACATAATTAAATGCAATACATAAATATCCTCAAGATCAACTGAAATAACCACACATACATAAAAATGCATAAAAGAGTTTGGCATGTAAAAACTGAAAAGAAAACTAAGAGGTGGGTATTACATCCTTCTTTCCTAAAACTAGGTATACTCCTGGAAGCCTAAAACAAAGATAGAGGTATCACTATTTCATCACAAAACATCCAACCAAGTCCTAAAAGACTCAAAGTGTGGGTCCCATAGAACCCTTCCCAGGTCTCTGATTCAAACACTGAGGATCATTCCCCATTGTAGGAATCTGGAAACTAGTTGCTAGACCTCTACTCGTAGCCCCACTCACAAAAGCATGATACATAGGTGGAGGACAATTAAATGTTGTATACACTCCGTGAGACATGCAAACATTACCCACTATAATCTTAGAAGCTAATGGCCTCTGTCACAAAATGTACACTGCACGTTGAGGACAATTGACTGCAATGTGCCAAAACTATCCACAAGAAAAGAAATATCCCCCACTACCACCTCCTCTAACCGAAGGTGCACTATATTGCTGAACACTACCCCTACTGACATCTTGATACACAATATGCACTGACTAAACTCGTCGATTTCCCTTGCTGCGCTAGATGTCATGAAAGTTTCTAATCTGAGGACCACTGAAAGAAGAAGGATTGTTTCCTCCCTGTTGTCATGACTGATTACCATTTGGAATGGTAGAAGGACCTATAGAATTCCCAACTCCCTGAGAATGATTACCTCTGACAATATAAGTGGGTGCTCTAGACTACACTCCTAACTGACCACCATAGCCCAATCCTAGATTCACCTCTGCAAGGGTAGATTTGATGACCACCTCCCTGAGGGTTGTAGGTTAAAAGAGGCTAACCTCTCAAAAAATGCATTCATTTAGCCCCCTAACAAAGTGCTGAATCATAAGTGTCGAATCCTTACCATACCTAGCATACTTTTTGAGCTCAAAGAATGAACGCTTATAATCAACCACTGATAGGGTCAACTGTCTCAAGTTATGGAACTTATTATCCCTCTACTATCTCCAATGATCAAAGAGGAATATCTCTCTAAAGTTCTCAAGGAAGAGTTCCCATGTAACTGTGTCCATCTAAAGACCTAGCTTATCCTCCTCGATCTTCCACCATATAGCTACAAAGTGTGACAACTGCATCACAACAAAGCTCGCTTTAGTATTGCTACTAAAGGGGTGAATAGAGAAGATCCTCTTTAAGGCTATGAGCCAACTCATAGCTTTGAATCCTATTCCTTTCCCATTAAAAGGAGTTGGTCGCACTCTCATGAGATATCTCATGTGGTTTCCTATCACAACCTCAGTATCGACTCTAATAGTCCTCCTTGGAGGGCTCCTAGATCTCTCCCTCTCCACTCTACCCTTCTCAAGAATATGGTTCAGTAACTCTTGCAACAACAACCTAATGTTTGGCTCTCCAGTCTTAGCTCAATGCACATCCCTCTTCTCATCTCTACTGTGCTGATGAGGACTATCTTGACTGACACTCATGGAAGGATTTTTATCCCTACCTCTTCCACGACCACCATTTTGGCCTCTTCCAAGACCCCTAGCATCTCTTGTTTTTGGCATGATTCTTGAATCAACTAGAGAATCCAATCCATAACTTAGAACCAACATCAAAACCAATAACATCGAAAGAAATCAAATAATCACAAACCAATGGTTTTAAATACATCAAAGTTTTATGTCTATGTTTGTTTCAAGTTTCAAAATCAAAAGACAAGTAGTGGGCATACATATTTCCCAGAGCTCCCAATGTAGAAATGTGGGGTCTGATACCAAGTGTAATGCCCCACCAGGGAACCCAGGAGAACCTAACCTACACATGACACTAAGTTTATGGAATAATTTTTTTCTTAAATGTTTACAAACGATAATGATAACAATGTAGAAGCAATACAATGAAGTACATGACACACACATAGTATGACTCATACATAGATAACATTTCTCAAGGGTTGCTTGACATAGAATTACTTAATTATAATAATCTACAAATAATAAATATAAAGAACTAACATAAAGGATACGTGATTTGAATCCAATAACATACATCTCATAATAAAAGATTACATATATATCTGATACTAAAGGTATACTACGTAATCAACATCCACTGCCCAAGTCACAGGGTATGTAATAATACATAATAAAGCAATACAATGCATCCTCCAAAGGATGATAACCAACATCCACATATGGTACAAGTACACAAATCATGTAAGTGAACAAGTCTCCAAAAGACTAAGAAGATGAAACTGCAACAAGGATCATCCAAGCATGAAGAAGAATCCGTCAGAATCTTGATGGCAATAAGAATCACTACCACCCGATCGTGTGGAACCAAAGGTCCACTCCCACCATGCTAAGGAGATAGTAAGAGGCCCACTCACACAAGGTATACAACAAGAATACAAACATCAAGGTATACATGACATCATACTCAAAAGCATAGGAAGATCCTAGAAGCATTCTAAACCACAATAAGGAACTCTAAACAATAACAGAGGTAACCAACGCATGTAGGATAACCTAATCTTTATATAGGGAAGTGTCATCACATAATTCTACCATTAAGTTAACCCTAGTATTCCCTCTTGGACGCTGGCCCCCAATTGACTCTATGTGGCTCAGTAATCCTTTCATGAAGACAAGGATCCCAACTCACCCATCCTAGCATGTAGTAAACTCAAGGTATGGGTAGATGCTCACTTATATTATTAGTAAATTTTAAAACCCCTTAATGTTTCATATTATCACTTATTAAGTAACTTGTCAATGAGATACCCTAGTAACCTCTCAGGGCCCTGGACCCATTGCAATCCACTTCCCATCCATACACTTAGTTAACCTACCTAGGCTCATAATCAACACATGAAGGTATACTTAGTTCTCAAATAGCATCTTGCCCATTCAAGAGCACATAGGTTCTCAACTAACCATACAGTAACTATAGTATCCTCATAATACCATAAAGCACATCATAACTAAATCAGGTCGGGGTGTAAGATATCAGGACCATGACATCACCACAGAAATATGAACTAACTTCATGCAAGTTACCATAAAGAAACAAATCTCCAAAATCTTTGGCCTAACACCCTAAAGGTCATCTATCCCAAATAGAAACCCATAAATGAAAATACCACATAACATACAAGAATACATAATTCATTTCTGTTGGAGATTTGGTTCTGTGCAAATAGTTGACTGTATGTTTGTCATTGATGACAACATATAGTATACAACAGTAAACTATATTCACTTTTCAGTATGGATATGTGGAAGACTTGCGTTGTTGTTTTTATGTTTCGAATATAGATACTATACCATGTACATACAAGCAGATTCATATGTTTAGTAATAGTTGAGTTATGTTACTCAGTTTACCAGACACAATTTCAGAAGATTTTTTTTAGAAAGCCAACAGTAATTTTATTGATTCTTTTTTTGCGTCTATCTATGGGATATGTGTGTTTAGATTCATGTTTAGTTATGAGTCTAAGTTAATTAACCAAAGGTGCTAATCATGTTTCATCTGAATCATGACGTTTGGGTAATTTTGGTGGAGCCAACTATGTGAAGTGATGCGTCTATTCAGTTTGTGTTGCGTGGTTGTAATTATGTTGCATGCTTGGTTTGGCCAAAAAGAGAAGAATTGAAGGGATTCCTAAAGCTGACAAAGATCATATCTTTTGGAGAAGATACTTATAGTAGATCATTTGAAGATCACTAAGTGTGAATGATAGAAAAGAGATAGAAAAAGGACAGAACAAAATGCTGATTGTTTTGGGTCAGTAAGGCCATTTCATTCATTAGATAAAGATCTATGTGAAGAAGCAAAGAGTATATGCATTTCATTGGAACTAATCAATATAGTAGGTCTACTTGAATGATTCATTATTAGATATAGTTTATATCTATTTTACTGAAGCTTATAGTCTTCATCATATTAACAGTGAGCTTTTTGGATAGTGAGTCCTCACCCATAACAGGGTTATTTGTAAAAGACCCCCAACAGGGTCCAAATCTTAACTAGTTCACTGTACTTATTGCATTGTAAAGAAAAAATCCTAACAGGGTTGTAAGATCTTCTCATAGGGATTATTATACTCAAGTACAGTTCTTTGTGGGTGCTAATTCCCACTGGGGTTTTTACCTAGTTTGGTTTCCCCATAACCAAAATTGTGGTGTTTTATTTTGTGTTATCTTAAATGTGTATGTACTTATGATATTTTGTAATTAATTGGAGAAAAAGAATTTAATTGGCTGATATTTGATTCACCCCCTCCCTCTCAGTTATCCCTTGGGACTATTCCAACCATTGGTATCAGATCCAAGTGCCTTGGAGAGAAATCCTAATAGCCTAAGGTAGATCAAATGGCATCCTTCAGGAAAGAGAGTCCTAAGTTTGAAGGAGAGAATTATCTTGACTGGAAGAACAAAATGATAACACATCTTCAATGCATTGGTTTTGAGATTTATGAGATTTCTACTCATGCAATTGATGTTCCCACCTTGAAGGACCTTGCAGAAGAATATTCTACTAATAAACAAAATGATGTATTCATCCAAAATGCAATTTCCAAAGAAGCCCTACTCAATTCCCTATCTGAGAGTGAATTTTCTGAGATCAAGAAGGCAGACAAAGCATATTCTATTTGGAAATACCTAGAAGACATGTTTGAAGGAGACATCCACGCCAAGAATGCACATAGAAAGACATGGAAGAAAAGATACAACAATTTAGAGATGCTACCTAAAGAAAACATCAGAGCTTACAATTAGAGGATTAATGAAGCAGTCTCAGGAATCAGGAACAACAGTGGAGAAATTTTTGAGGATGATATAATGGACAAACTGATGACCACATTGACAACAGATTATAAAAGAAAGATAAACATCTTGGATGAGACCATGCAATTCTTAAAGGAATTCAAAAGAGAAACCTTAATTAGTAAAATATCAGCATTTGAGATATCAAGATTGAAGACATAACCTAAAATGGAAACACCTTTGAAAGCCTTAGTCCATAGTAAGAAATCCTTAAGCATCAGTAGAAATGTTGAGAAAGAAGAAGTTGATACAGAACTAGAAGAAATCATTGCTATGATTGCTAAGAAGGAAATAAAAGGTAAAGGAAAATATGAGTGACAACTACCATTCAAATGTTTCTCATGCAACAAAGTTGGCCACTTTTCATCCAAGTGTCCTAAAAGAATCAAGATGTACAAATTAAATTACAAACCCAAATATACTAAGGAATACTATCATGTTGAGGATGGTGTAACTGATGATGATTCAGGAGAATATGATATTGGACTTGTTGTAATTAAGGATAATGAAAAAATGCATGATCAAATTGAAATTAAAGATGAAAAGAAGGCACAAGAATTGGCTTTAGTTTCAAAAGATGACATTAGATCGGGCTGGATCATAGATAGCAAGGTTTTACATCACATGATAGGAGACAAAGATATATTTGTACATCTAGACAAGTACAAAGGTGGCATGGATAGATTTGGAGATAACACTCCCAAAACTATCATTGGCAGGGGATCTATCGCACTAGATAACTTACTAAGTGTTGGACTATTTCTAGATAGAGGATATCAGTTGGAATTCAAAAAAAATAGATGCATTATTAACAACAAAGAAGGAGACATGATTGTATCAGGATCAAAAACCAAAGGTAATGTTTTTCAGGTTAACTCTGAAGTAAGTTACTTTGTTTCAAAAGTGGATGACAGTTGGCTATGGCACAAGAGACTTTGTCATATCAATTTTGACAGCATAGTAAAGATAAGTAATGTAAAGGCAGTAAGAGACCTTCCTAGTATTGCAAGACCAATTGATACTATGTGCAGGGAATGTGTGATGGGAAAGCATGCGAGAACCTCATTTAGAAGAAAATAGAACTCTGCAGAGAACAAACTAGATCTAATACATATAGACTTATTTGGACCTACTCAAATAAGATCATACTATGGTGGAGGGTATTTTATTTTTTTTGTTGATGATTTCTCTAGGATGATGTGGGTTGCATTCTTGAAAGACAAATCTGAAGCTTTTGAGAAGTTTAAAATATTCAAAGCTAAAGTTGAAAATGAATCTAGATTAAAGATAAAATGTCTAAGATCTGATAGAGGAGGAGAATTCACCTCTAAAAAGTTTCTTGAGTAATGTGAAGAACGTGGGATCAAAAGACAACTAAGTGCGCCCAGAACCCCTCAACAAAATGGAATTGCAAAAAGGAGGAACATGATAATACTTGACACAGCACGCACTATCATGACTAAAGGAAACATTGTGCACACCTATTGGGGAGATATAGTCAATACAACAGTCTATACTATCAAAACAATTCAACTAAGACCAGGTGCAGACAAAAAACCTTATGAACTCTGGTTTGGTAATGTACCTTCAATAAAATAATTCAGAATCTTTGGAAGCAAGTGCTACGTCAAGAGAGATAATGGTGTTGGAAAATTTGATGCTAGAATCGATGAAGGTATTTTTCTTGGTTACTCTACTAAGAGAAAAGCTTGCAGATATTTTAATTTAAGGTTGAAGAAAATCATTGAGAGTGCACATGTGAAGATTGATTAGAATTTCATGATTCAAGAGAGATATTATGAATATTCACCTATGATTGAAGATGAACCTAGACCTATCAATAAGGATACAATTATTGAAGAAATTTTGGAGTGTATTGATGTAGCATGCAATAAACCTGAACCAAGTGAAGAAGAATCACAAATTACAGATGAGAGTGTCACACATAAAATCTCAAAATACACATCTAAATATCACTCTAAAGAAGATATCATTAGAGATCATAGTAGTAAAGTCTTGACAAGATCCAAAGAAAAATTTTCAACTGTTGATGAAGAGGTATGCTTACATTCACAGATTGAACCCTTAAGAGTTGAAGATGCATGCAATGATTCAGATTGGCAAAGTGCAATGCAAGAATAATTAGATCAAATAATGAAGAATGACACATGGGAATTGGTCCCTAGACCTTGTGACAAGAATGTGATTGGAACTAAGTGGATATTTAGAAACAAAATGAATGAAGATGGGAAAGTGATAAGAAATAGAGCAAGATTGGTGTGTAAAGTATATGCACAAAGAGAAGGAATTGACTATTCTGATACACTTTCCCCTGTGAGAAAACTGGAAGCTATAAATTTATTTTTAGCCTTTACAACATTCAAGAAGTTCAAAGTATATCAGATGGATGTCAAGTCAGCCTTCCTGAATTGTGACTTGAAGGAAGAAGTCTACATAGAGCAGCCTGAAGGATTCAAACTTTCAGACAAACCAGACATGGTATGCAGACTAAAGAAATCCCTCTATGGACTTAAACAGGCCCCAACACCATGGTATGAGATACTTGATGGCTACATAACAAAGATTGGATTTAAAAATGGAATAGAAGATTGCAACCTATTCATAAGAGAGAGACCTGAAGGTTTACTACTTTTTACTATCTTTGTTGATGACATTATTTTTGGAGGTAATGACAAGCTTAGTGCAGAATTTGCAAAAGAGATGCATAGTGAATTTGAAATGAGCATGATTGGACCTATCAAATATTTTTTTGGATTAAATGTAAAATAAACAGACAAAGGCATATTCATAAATCAGTCTAAATATGTGAAGGAGATATTAAATACTTTCAAGATGGAATATTGCAAGCCAGTAAACAGCCCCATGATAACATGAAGAAAGCTTTCTAAATATGATGATTCCACAACAGTTGACAAGACACTATACAAGTCTATGATTGGAAAACTCATATATCTCACTCAATCTAGACCTGATATTTTTATTGCAGTTGGCATTGTTGGAAGATTTGCAACTGAACCTAAACAATATCACTTAATGGTAATAAAAAGAATATTCAGATACTTAAAGGGAACTATAAACTATGGTTTATGGTATCCTAACTCAAAGAATGTACAACTTCATGTGTATACTGATGCTGATTGGGCAGGTTGTGTTGATGATGGAAAGAGTACCTTAGGAGGAGCAGTATTCCCTTGAGATAGATTAGTCACTTGGACAAGAAAGAAGAAAAATTGTATTTCTCAGTCAACAACTGAGGCATAATATGTAGCAACAACATTGAATTGTTCTACAATTGTTTGGATCAAATAGATGATAAAAGACTTTGGAATTTAGATTGATTATCCTATTTTTATTCACTGTGATAACACTAGCACTATCAATACGTCAGAGAACCCTGTGATGCATGCAAAGAAAAAACACATTGAAATAAAATACCATTTTCTAAGAGAAAAAGTTGTAGACAAAGAAGTAAAGTTGGATTATGTGATCACTAAAGAACAATTAGCAGATATTTTAACAAAGCCTTTATAAAAAGATACTTTTGAGTATCTCCGGGAGAAGCTGGGAGTAATTTCCTTTCTTGAGTATAATTAGAATTTGAAGCAAGAGCATCAGTCCTTGGTGACTTATGAATGGTTGAGTAATCTACTTCTGGAGTAGTACATGTGCTTAATAGTATGTGGCACCCTTTTCCATTGATGTCAAAGGGGGAGTATATAGTAAGGGGGAGTATATAGTAAGGGGGAGCATATACTCTGGGGGAGTATATAGTCATGAAAATAAAAACACAGTCAGAGGAGCTACAATAGTGAAGAGAAACCTTTGATGAAGATATTGAAAAGATTGTAAAAAGAAGGAGGATACTTTGGGTTGATGGTGTTTTTCATATCATATGTTGCCATCAATGTCAAAGGGGGAGATTGTTGGAGATTTGCTTCTATGCAAATAGTTGACTTTATGTTTGTCATTTATGACAACATATAGTATTCAATAGTAAACTGTATTCACTTTTCATTATGGATATGTGGAAGCCTTGCGCAGTTGTTTTTATGTTTCAGACATAGTTACTATACCATCTACATACATGTAGATTGAGATGTTCAGTAATAGTTGAGTTATGTTACTCTGTTTACCAGACATAGTTTCAGAAGATAGTTTTTAGAAAGCCGACAATAATTTTATTGATTCTTCAGTTGCCTCTATCTATGGGATATGCATGTTCAGATTCATGTTTAGTTATGATTATAAGTTAATTAATCAAAGGCGCTAATCATGTTTCATCTGAAGCATGACATTTGGGTAATTTTGGTGGAGCAGACTATCTGAAGCAATGCGTCTATTCAGTTTGTGTTGCGTGGTTCTAATTATGTTGCGTGCTTGGTTTGGCAAACAAGAGAAGCATTGAAGGGATTCCTAAAGCTGACAAAGATCATATATTTTGGAGAAGATACTTATAGTAGATCATTTGAAGATCACTAAGTGTGAATGATAGAAAAGAGACAGAAAAAGGATAGAACAAAATGTTGATTATTTTTGGACAATAAATCCATTTCATTCATCAGATAAAGATCTATGTGAAGAAGTAGGGAGTATATACAATTCATTGGAACTAATCAAGACAACAGTTATATACAAACAATTCATTATAAGATATAGTGTATATCTATTTTACTGAAGGTTGTAGCCTTCAACATATTGGCAGTCATGAGCTTTTTAGACAGTGATTCCTCACCCCTAACAGAGTTATTTGTAAAAGATTCCTAACAGGGTCTGACCCTTAATCAGGTCACTATACTTATTGCTTTGTACATAATAACAACTAACATGGTTGTAAGATCTTCTAACAAGGATTATTATGCTCAAGTATAGTTTTTTGTGAGTGCTAATTCCCACCAGGGTTTTTACCTAGTTTGGTTTCCTCGTAACCAAAATTGTGGTGTTCTATTTTTTGTTATCTTGAATGTGTATGTTCTTATGATATTCTCTAATTAATCAGAGAAAATAATTTAATTGCCTGATAATTGATTCACCCCCCCCCCCNTTCCCCCCCCCCCCCCCCCTCTAAGTTATCCCTTGGTACTATTCCAAGAATTTCAACAACCACTCAGAATAGAACATGGCAAATTAAGTGCACTTTCAGAAAGAACTACTCTAGAACAAGTGATATACACATCTTTTAGAAAGTTCAAAGTCATCTTTCAATAATAGCATAATGATAAAAAAATTCATAATAACCTAATTATGCAAATTTGCTTATCATTTAAAATTATTAACAGAATATAATTAAGTTTCAAAGGAATACAAAAATAACTCCTATAGAATAATTTATGAAACCTAAACATAAATTACTCTATCCAGTAATTACTAAGAATTCAACTATAATTACAAAAGCGCGAAAACACTATTGTAATAATCATTAATAGAGATTACTATTCCAAATTATTAACATTATCTCTTAATAAAAAGAACATGATAACATCTCCTATACATAAATTCAAATGTCCCTTATTCTAAAACAAATACCCTTGGATATAAACACCATCCCTTAAATTAGCATATCAATAGTCCCTACTAAAAAAAAACAATAGATTAACAACTATTAAATAGTTTAATTAACACAAAATGATGATGTTTAATTTAATTAAATCCTCTTCTAAAGATCTCAACAAAACTAAATTTAAATAGTATTAACTAAATTTATAAAAAAATAATAATTTAATAACAAAATAAATTTTAATATAACTATTAACAAAAAACCTAATTATATAAAAAAAAATTTAAAATATTAAAAAAAAAAGCAAACTACATACAAAAATAAATAAAAGATTTTTAATAACTTTGGGGGTGTCCCGACTCCCACCCCACTCCCTATAAACCGCGACCCAAGGCATGTTGTCCCCATGACAATGGGTGCCCTGTAGGCCCACTATGCCAGTGGGTATCGCAGGTCCTTTGACCTGCGGCCCATGATAGTGGGGGGTGCGGTGGCGCCCACGACCCACCTCCCTAAACCAATTTAATATTTTTTTTTTATACTTTCATTTAATTAAAACTTTGTTTTAATTTATTTACTGGTGTAATTTTTTCATAGGACTGTATTTTTTTTTAAATAAAAATAGAAAGCTCCTTTATTTATTTTTATTTAATTTTCTAGCAATAAATAATAGCTCTCTTTTTGTTCTTTCTTTATAAGCATAAATCTAATAAGCTATATTTCTCATAATATAGGCATTTTTTTTTCCAATAAACTAAAAATGAAATAAGAGGGATTTTCTTTTCCTGTATACACGCAAGATGATAAAAACAAGGAAGACTTAATTTTTTTTAATATAATTTTTTTTTTCAAGATTACTTTTCTTGTTTCCAAGCATGCAAATTTAACCCAATTTCTTATCTTCTTTTAGGTTTGATCAAGAGTTTGGGTAAGGACATGGTGATGGTATGAAATTCATATTTCCATAACAAGGAGCTATAGATCTAAGGGTTTTAAACAAGATTATCAAAATTTATCAAAATTCTTTCAAATAAGTCTTCCACCTACAGATCTGAAACCCTAAGGCCTAAAATTGAAAACTCATACATTACAATTGAAAAACCTAATGCCCTTTTAATTTTAACACCCAAAAATGAAACCCTTTATGCCCACAACCACAAATCTGACATGCTAACTTGAAGGAAAATGCAAATTGATACCAAGATCATATTTCTCAATTCTAAATCAAAGAAATCACTAAATACCTCAAATAAGGAAGATCACACAAAGGGTCCTAGCTTTCAGATGCATGGAAGACTGGGATCCGAAAGATAGAATTCAAAAGATGAAGACCCTACCTCAATAACAGATGAGAAGCACAATTTCCAAAATCCAAGAAAGAAGAATCCACAATTCCAAACAAGAGAAGCCACAAATCCAAGCAAGCACTCTCAAAATCTCAATCCCCTTATTTCTCCTTCTCCCCAATTGAACAACCTCCAAAAAGGCTTCCAATCCAAAGATATAGATATTCCAAGGAATTAGGTTTTCAAAAAATGAAAACCCTATAGGGAATAAAAATAATATTATTATTAATTAAAATAATTCATTTATTTCCAATTTCACTTAAAGCATGCAAAACACAACTTAAGAATATAGAAGCAATGCATTAAATTGAAAATGCATGAGAATATATTTCAATTAAATTAATCAATTAACCATGCAACTTAGAGTAATATTCATTAATTCAACTATGCACAATTAATTAAAATTAATTGAATTTAATATTTATTAAATCTCAATTATTTTAATCAAGACTTGACAATTAAATAAATATAGGCATTTAATTAATATCTAAATATTAAATAGCCATATATTTCATATCTAATGTTTTAATATCATTATTAAATACTCATTAAATAAATCAAGCTAAAAGAATCATTAAATCACCTGAAACCCATCCAAACATAAAATCAACTGAAATAGACAACAACTAAAATAGAAACCAAACACACAAAAATAGGCTAATGAATCCACGTCAGTTGATGGATTCAAATAGGATAGTCAATCAGATTCTTTTTCCATCAATAGGACAAAATAAGGGTTTAGGTTATGGATTTGGACCTGTATACTATCTCCCCTCTCTTACCATTGAGATATTTCTGTAGGGCACGCTCACTCCTACCAATTAAGTGAAGACGTAGCTTGGTACCTGCAAACCTGTCATCACAAAGATGAACATACATGCATATAATATAGAAAAAAATGGTTGAGACTAGGTTATCTAATGGATCTCACCGAAGCAAGTAACTACGACTCTATCCCATACCATATTAAGCACATCAAAAATTAATGAAAAACATACAATGATTTATGTGCATATAAATCTAGGGTCAGTATTGTCAAAAAACCATAATATAAATAAAATCCTAACATATACATTAGCATCATTAAATAATCCTAAATCACATATAAATAGGAGAAATAATACACTAAGCAATTGGATTCATAACATAATGAAATGCAATACATAAAAATCCTCAAGATCAACTAAAATAACCAAACATACATAAAAATGCCTAAAAGAGTTTGGCATCTGAAAACTGAAAAGAAAACTAAGAGGTAGGTATTACATAGTAAGCTTGTGCAAGCACACTAATGGAGACTCTATCATATTTGTATCAGAGCCTACAAGATTAGGCTTGTGGAAAATGTTTCAACCTGTAGAGTCAGTAGGAGAGTCTACAATGGTGACCAATGCAAAACTTGCAAAGAAAGTGGATGGGCAAGAAGAAGATAATAGGTTCCTTGGAGATAGATTAGACCAAATAGAGCATAAATTTGATCAAGTGGAAGAGAATACAGATGAAGTTAACGAAAAAGTTTAAGGCAAGAGTAAAGAGATAGCCATAGATGATGAGGTTCTTGAGCCAGACCTCGTCCTCATCAAAGAACCCTTTTTGAAAGCATTGAAATCCTTAAGTGGAATCACATTAGAGTGAATCCCAATCTTTAGTGGGAAAATGTAACCAAAATTAGTCCTAGACTAGATTGAAGGACTTCAAAACCATTTGAATGTGATGGGATAATATAAGCCCAAAAGGTAAAAGTGGAAAAATAAAGACTTTGAGGTTCAACATTCACTCGATGGAAATTTATCCAAGATGAGAGGGATAAAGAAGGAAAGAAACCCTTTACCTCTTTGAAAGATATGGTAGCTAAAATCTGAGAGGCATATGTTCTAGAAGACTATGAAATTCAGTTACATTAGAAAAGACAAGGTCTAATCAAAAAAATTAGATTTCAACTCTTATACCGAGGAGTTCCAAAGGTTGTGCATGAGGTCAAGAGTTGCAGAAGATGAAAGAGTGAAGGTAGCTAGATACCTATATGGTATAAGGTGGACTATTCAAGATTAATTTAGTCTACTAACCCCTATGATAGTTCAAAGATGCCACAAAATTTTAATTAAGGTGGAAGAAAATTTGAAAAAGAAATAAGACTCAAGAAATACTAGAGGTAGAGGAAGAGGAAGAGATGGTAGAGGCCAAAGAGGTGGATATGGTGGTAGGAGTTTAGAACCAAAGACTCAAGAAGAGACTAAATTAATAGAATAGAAAGAGGGAAGCTCAAATAGAGGAGGCTTCAATAGAGTAAGATTCTCTAATAGTAATTGGAGAGGAAGGAACAATAGTTAAGGAATAGGATCCTATTTTTCAACCATTAAGTGCTATCATTGCAACCAAATGGGACACCACTCCTCTAGGTGTCTAGATAAAGGATCTAATTCTAAAGGGAGTGACTAGATAATAAATTTTATTCAAGAAGAATCTACTGGTGGTAAATAACACCCTAAAGTACCCTTAGAGTCAAAAGAGGGAGAGAATTTAATGATAAAAAGAACACTGATTAAAGAAATAGTGAGAGAAGAACCAAGCCAAAGAAGATCACTATTCAGAGTGAAGTGTAAAACAAAGGGTAAAGTGTGTAAAATCATCATTCACTCAAGGTCAACTGACAATATTATGTTAGAAAAGGTTGTTAGAAAACTAAAAATTGAAGAGGATTTCACATAGAAATCAATGCAAGGTTACTTGGTTGATTAAGGGACAACATGTCCTTGTGAATGAAAAAGAATGGATGGACTTCTCTATTGGAAGATATAAAGATAGGGTTCTATGTGATGTACTACCAATGGATGCATGTCACCTCTTACTAGGAACCCCATGGCAATTTGATAGACATGTCATCCATGATGGAGCAAAAAATGCATATTCTTTCAAGAGAGAAGGTGCGACTTTCAAAATTTACTCGCTGCTAGAAGAAGGAGAAGTGAATTCCACATGCCCTAATGCTCTTTTGGTATGTGGAAAAGATTTATTAGAAGATATAGAAGAAGGAGAGGGATTAGGTTATGCATTCTTTTTTAAGCCAAAGGAAGAAGATGTAGAGAAGATAGTAAAGAAGATATAAATTCCTATAAAAGTGGAAGAATTGCTAAAGGAGTAAAAATACATTGTAAGAGATGGAAAACCAGCTACCCTACCCCCTATGAGAGCTATTAGCCACCAAATGGACTTCATTCCCAAAGAAACCCTTCCTAATAAAGATTTTTATAAGATGACCCCTCAACAAAATGAGGACATTTCCAATCAAATCAAAGAACTCCTAAACCAAGTCCTGATTAGGAAAAGTATAAGCCCATGTGTTGTTCCCATTTTCCTAGCACCCAAAAAGGGGGAACTCAGAGGTTAAGAATTGATTCTAGAGCCATCAATAGAATGACGATTAGGTATAGTTTCCCTATCCCAAGGATATAAGACTTAATATACTATTTAGGAGGGGAAAAGTAATTTAGTAAGATTTATCTAAAGATTTTTTATCACCAAATTAGGGTCAAGGAGGGAGATGAATGGAAGAATTCCTTTAAAACCACAAAAGGTTTGTATGAGTGGCTTGTAATGCCATTTGGACTATCAGATTCCCCATCCACATTAATGAGGCTTATGAATGAAGTTCTAAAAGAATACAATGGTAAGTTTTTTGTAGCATATTTGGATGATATCTTATTCTTTAGTAAGACTAAAGAAGAAAATTTGAGACATTTAGAGTTTGTGTTTAAGAAGGTACATAAAGAAAACCTAACGATAAATCTAGATAAGTGTGAGTTATTGAAGCAGAAGCTATTGTATCTAGGTTTTGTGTTGTCTCAAGGGAATATTACGATGGATCCAAGGAAGGTATAAGCCATCATCAACTGGCCCACCCCCAAAACTACAAAAGACGTGAGAAGGTTTCATGGCTTAGCTTAATACTACAGGTAATTCATCAAGCAATTTAGTGCTATTTGTGCTCCACTTTTAGATACCATAAAAGGGGGAAAGAGAATCAAGTTTGTGTGGAATAAAAAAGCTAACCAAGGTTTTGAATTGTTGAAGAAAAATATTTCCACTCAAGATATCTTAACTCTCCCAAGTTTTGAGAGACTCTTCATAGTTGAGTGTGATGCTAAAAATGTTGCTATAGGGGTTGTCTTCAGACAAGAAGGGAGGCCAGTGATTTTTCATAGTGAGAATCTCAGTGATGCAAAGAGGAATTACTATTCTTATTAATTAGAGATGTATTCTCTAGTCCAAGCATAAAGGAAATGGAGGAACTATTTTCTTCCTAAAGAAGTTGTGGTGTATTCAGAAAACCAGGCTCTTAGCTTTTTGAACTCCCAAGACATGCTCAGTCACAAACACATGAAATGGGTGGAATAATTGAAGGCTTACATCTTAAATATCAATAATAAGAAGGGATTATTGAACAAAGTAGCCGATGCACTAAGCAAGAGACTTTTGAGAGTGCAAGAAGTGCAATTAAAGAGCATAGATATTTAAATTTTTAAAGACTTGTATGCATAAGATGAAGACTTTGAAGAGATATATAAGGTATGTAAGGAACATAAGAATAAATTCCATTGTGATTTTTATGATATACAATGTAGACTGATTTTTTGTTTAAAGGTAGTCAGTTATGTGTCCCAAGGGGATCAATTAGGGAAAATTTGATTCAAGAAAAGTATAATGGGGCACTTAGTGGTCACTTTGGAGTCAATAGGACTCAAGAATTAGTACAGAGGATTTATTTTTGGCCAAGAATGAGACTAGTCATCAGAGAGTATGTGGAGTGTTGTGTAGTGTGTCAGAAAGCCAAGGGGACATCCTCCAATGTAGGCCTTTATCAATCTCTTTTCATTACAAGTAGACAATGAGAATTATTGAGCATGGACATTGTGGTAGGATTTCCAAGAACAAAACAAGGATTTGATAGTATATATGTCATAGTAGATAGATTCAACAAAATGGAAAATTTTGCCACTTGTAAGAATATTCATGATGCTTGTCACATTGCACATCTATTCTTCAAATACGTGGTGAGAATCCATGGGTTACCCTTGAGTATAGTTTTAGACAAAGACTCCAAATTGATGAGTCAATTCTGGAAGACACTGTGGGAAAAATTGGGAATCACTATGTCCTTTGGTTCTTCTTATCACCCTCAGATAGATGGTCAAATTGAGGTAGTAAATATGAGTTTGTGGAACCTCTTAAGATATGTCACTAAAGAATATGGTCAAGCTTGGCACCAACATTTGGGGTATGAAGAATATGCTTATAATGAAACATTCAACAAGATAGCTAGAAGGAGTCCATTTGATGTTTTTTATGAGGTACATGGTAGAGCGATATTTGGGCTCATACAATTAAAATATGGAGCCAAAGAAATTGGCTATGCAGAAGACTTTGCACACTCCATGAAAGAAGTACATGAATCAGTGAGAAAGACATTGACAGTGAACACTACAAAGATAAAGCACAAGATGGATGAAAGAAAGAAATATGTACAATTCAAATTAGGGGATCTTGTAATGGTCCATTTGAACAAGGAAAGGTTATAGAATGGAGTAACAAATAATCCACAAATGAGGAGATTAGAACATTGCCCTATTTTTTCCCAAGATAGCAATAATTCTTATAAAGTTGAACTCCCTGAAGCTATTGGATTGTCTTTTATCTTCAATGTTGTAGATCTGATCCTTTACAAGGGCCCTACTCATGATCCTGATCAAAGTCTTATTGAAGTCATCTAAGAAGTGGACCTGTAATTATCTCCTACACCACAAAAGAAACCAGAAAAGGTACTTTATTCAAGGGTCTACAAACAGACTAGACAAAAGAATTACAAGGAGAATCTAGTGAAGTTTCATGGCCAAGGAGATTCAAAGGCTACTTGGATCAAAGATATAGAGTTCAAGAAGTTGGGGATAGACTCCAACTTTCTCAATCCTAGGGTGGATTGAAATCTTTTTTTTTTGGAGAATGGTGCGGGAGAACCTAGGCTATCTTGTAGTTATAAGTTTTGGTTGTGCCTTGTACTGACACTAGATAGCTTAGGAGTGTTTATTAAGGCCTTAGGAGGTCTTTTGAGTTAGTTTCTAGATGGATTAGACTAGGATCAATCCATTCTTGTTATTTTACCTTTTGTTAGATTTTAGTGCTTTTGAAATCCTAAAGTTGGGAATTTGGGTCTAAAAGCCTAAAAGGATTAGGAAAGATTGTGTTTGAGCCTAAAATGTCCTATATGGTTTTTTTGCATCATTTGATATAGGTTTGAGATCGTAAAACTAAGTTAGAAGAAAAATTGAAAAAATTGTCAAAATGTTGTTATGAAAACATTTGTAACTTTGCAAAGTTGCATGACAATATTGTTAAGAATTGATTGCATTCAATGTTTTGGGAATGGTAGTTATTTTAAATTCCTATAAACATGGGGAAATAATATTTAACCATGAGGAGGCCCATTACCCAATGTTAGCTAATGTGGAGAAGGAATTCAAATTTGAAGAAGTTGCTATGTTTACTATTTTGTGTTCACTGTTGCTTACTTTTGATTGCTAGAGTACTTTAATGGATTGAATCACTAAATATTGAGTTGGATTCTCGTAGCTACATAATTTATAGTTAATTTAATTTTTTATTTAAGTTTCTTGGTTTGTAGATTATTTTCTCAGTTATCTAGTTACCAATATTGTCAGGACATTTTTTGGTAAAATGGCTCCCCCATAAAACCCAACAATGTATTTCATCATGAACTTGAGGTATATCGAAGGGGAGTCACTATAGAGTGTAAATATGAATGGTGGAGCTCTAAGAAGGTAATTATCTATTTTTTAAGACAAGCCCTTCATGAGTCCAGTGCATCCAGTTAGGTCCTTGTCAGTGATCTAATTGTGTTCGAATGTAGGGGTATGATTTGCAGAGTGAAACCAAGAATGGTTTTGTGAGAATTGGGGTTATAAAGAGACCTCATAAGAAATTTAGGTCTTTCCCAATCTATTTGGGTACTTTTTAAAGCATAATTCACTTGACTGGTCCATAATAGCACAATTAGCTCTTATTGTCCTTAATTCTAGGAATCCACTGTTCTGAGACCTTCCAACCATAAGACCTAAAAAATATTTCATTTTTTGGAAAAGGGTATCTAAATATCACATTATTTTTTTGGTTTGTTTGGGAAATTTTGGAAAGAAGTGGGAAAAATAGGTCAAATGGGGATAGTAGAGAATTAGGCCTAAAATCAAAGATTCTAAAAGAGTTTGGAAATATTTTTTAAAATCATTTATGCCCTATCCTAATGAGATAAAATATCCAAGAGGGTGTCTAGAATGAATTATAAACCCTGCAAACACTTTCTAAGGAGAGGAGTCAAAAAGACACTTGGAGTCATCCAAGAAAGAGCAAAGAAGTGAAGTGAAACTTGGTTATAGTTACCCATAGTGAAGAACAATGGTTGAAAAATCTTAGAGTGGTATTGAAGAGGTTATAAACTAGTTAATTAAGCACTTGCAATATTGAAGAAGAAAGAATAGGGTCTTGGGAAAACTAGGAATAGTTAGGGTCCTAGTAAGCTTATGCAAGCACACTAAGGGAGTCTCTATCATGTGCATAACCTCCAAGTGAGGTGTCAACATGGTTTGGATAGTAATAATTTTTTCCATTATTTTCCCATCATTAGCCATGAGCTTGGTTGATCTCACTTGGGAAAAAGTCAATCTAGAAAAATAAAAGGAGATGGAACTTGCACCTACACTCAATGAATTTCCTGTTGACCTCAAATCTTCTTGTATCTTCTCAATAACTTGTTGATTATCCTTTGTGAATAATTATACATTACATAGTTGTTTATACAAAGAATAAACATTATTTTTATCTTCTTCCAAAATAATGATTAACTTAGAAATTTCAGCTTTCTTCACATCTATTTCTATGGGAACCTTCTCCAAACTTTTGTTGTCAAAATGTACTGTGGACTATTCCATTAGTTTTACATTTTTCTCAATATCATTAGTGTTTACCCTCTTAACAATATCAACCAATTGATCTATAATATTGGTTATCTCATATATATCTTGCAAGCCAAATACATTAACAAAAATATCCTTGATTTCATGTAATACATGTTCGTGTTGATGTTTTCTTTGTAGTTCCTCTTGTTTTATTTTTCATTTCCGTAGATCTTGCAAGGTTTGTATCTTCTCATAAGTTAAGTTATCAGTGTCCCATTTTGGAAGCACTATAACTTCATCAAGTGTGACTATTGAATTAGGATACTTGTCCTTCTTTTTATGTGATAATTTCTTCTTAGTCTCCAGCGAACTGATGCTCGCTCTCTCCTCTTCCTATACTCTGCTAGTATCAACACTGACGAAGACTAAATCCTTCTAAGTACTCATTAATTGTTGATCACGTGTATCTATAGTCTTATATTTAGGAAGTGTAATAATAGGTATCAACAAAATTTCCTTAATATCCCCTTTCTCCTTATGATCTTGTCTCTCCTCAGTTTTTTTCCTTATCTACTTGATCTTCTTTGATTTTATCTCCATCTTTTGTACTTCAAAATTAGCCATGGTAGGAGAATGTGGAATTGACAATTCTAGCTTTTCCTACTCCTCAGCACTTGCATTATATGAATCCTCAACTATTATTGGGATGGTTATTTGGAGTGTTGGATCCAAAATTGGTGCACATTTTATCTCTGTATAATTATGAATTGAGGTTAAGAGTGGAATGGTTCTTATAAGATGTGCATCTGAAGCTGCCTTGGTAGTAGCTAATTCCTAGACTTCTTCCTCGGTTAAGGAATTAATATTTAATCATGTGTCTTTAGGTACATCATCAATAATGAATTCATCATATTGTTCACTCTCTTCAACTTTCACCATTTTATCTTCCACAAGATAAAATAAATCAGTTATGTCTTCTTTTTTATCTAGCTCTATCTTTCTAGATGTGCTTGCATCCTAGTTTTGTTAGAATAGTCCCAAAGGATAACTGAGAGGGGGGGGGGGGGGAATCATT
>MU224596.1:1728762-1756685 GCA_018584345.1 Thuja plicata | reverse complement strand
AACCCCAGTGGGAATTAGCACCCACAATGAACTATACTTGTTTATAGTAATCCCTGTTAGAAGATATTTCAACCTTGTTAGGAGTTGTACTTTACAATGCAATAAGTATAGTGACCTAGTTAAGGGTTAGACCCTGTTAGGAGTCTTTTATAAATAACCCGGTTAGGGGTGGTGGACTCACTGTCCAAAAGCTCACTGCTTAATAGTGAAGGCTACAACCTTCTGTATAATAGATATGCACTATATCTGATGATGAAATATAAAGTACACCTATTGTCTTGATCATTTCCATTGTATTACAATCTTTCAATTCTTCTTCACATAGACTCTTGATGAATGAACCCACTCTGATAATCTGCTCTGTACATCTTTCATCTCTTTTCTCAACATTCACACTTAGCATATCACAAATGAATTTCTATAAATATCTTCCTCAAAGTATGAGATCATGAGACCTGTAAGAAAACTCTTCATAATATCCTTGTTGGCTCTACTAATCATGCAAGCATAATTACAACCATACAAGTATAAACTGAATAGACGCGACGCTTCACTAAGTCGACCTCACCAAATTGACTCTAACTTTGCAATCTTCTTGAAACATGTTTGGCACCTTTAGATAACTATCAACAACTCATAACTAATCATGAATATACACACACATATCTTGAAGATAGGCACAACTCAAGAAACACATTGCATACATCGGCTCTAAACAAATTCTCTTCCAAAACTATAACTGCCAATAACAGAATTACACAACTTAACTAAAACATCATATCTGGATCTGCATGTATGAACATAACATAATAAACATATCTACAACATGTATCTAACCATGCAAGTCTTCATGTCATCATTCTAATAAGTACATGCAGAATCATTGTTGTGTATTATATGTTGTCATCAATGACAAACATACAATCAATCAACTACTCTGAATCAAATCTCCAACAATCTCCCCCTTTGACATTGATGGAAACATATGATACTAAAAATTTCCTATGTTCATGGTGTCCTCTTTCTTTTACAATCTTCTCAATATCCTCATCAAGGATTCCTCTATACTGCTTCATTTTTTCTGACTGTGTTTATGTTCCATGTATATACTCCCCCAGGGTATATGCTCCCCCTTAGTACATACTCCTCCTTACTATATACTTCCCCTTTGACATCAATGGCAAAGGTTACCACAAATCATTAGGCACAGGTACTACTCCAAAAGTAGAGTAGCCAACCATTCATCAGTCACTTAATGATTGATGCTCTTGCTGCTTCTTTTAAATAGACTGAGGAGAGGGAATTACTCCCAAATTCTCCCTGAGATACTCAAAATTCTCCTTTGATAAGGGCTTTGTGAAAATATCTTCCACCTATTCTTTGGTGCTCACATAGTCCAATTTTACTTCTTTCTCTGCAACCTTTTCTCTCAGAAAATGGTACTTGATCTCTATGTGTTTTGTCTTTGTGTGCACCACAGTGTTCTTAGACATGTTGCTAGTGCTAGTGTTATCACAGTGAATAACAATAGGATAATCAACCTGAATGCCAAATTCTTTAACCATCTACTTGATCCAAACCATGGTTGAACAATTCAGTGCTGTTGTGACATATTCAGCTTCTATTGTTGACTGAGAAATATAGTTCTGCTTCTTTCTTATACAAGAAACCAGCCTGTCTCCAAGAAATAATGCTCCTCCTAAAGTGCTCTTCCTATCATGAATACAACCTGCCCAATCTGCATCTGTATACACATGAAGTTGTACATTCTCTAATTTAGGATACCATAAACCATAGTCTATAGTTCCCTTTAGATATCTGAATATCCTCTTGATTGCCATTAGGTGATTCTACTTGGGTTCAACTGCAAATCTTCCAACAATCCCAACTGCATTAGATATGTCAGGTCTAGATTGATTTAGATAAATGAGTTTACCAATCATAGTTTTGTACAATGTCTTATCAGCTACTGTGGAATCATCATCTTTTGAAATCTTGCTTCCTGTAATCAAAGGAGTGCATACTAGCTTACAGTCTTCCATCTAGAAGGTCTTCAATATTTCCTTTACATATTTTGACTGATTAATGAATATTCCTTTATCTGTTTGTTTTACATTTAGTCCCAAAAAGAATTTTATAGGACCAATCATGCTCATTTCAAATTCATTCTGCATTTCTTTTGCAAATGTTGTACTGAGATTGTCATTTCCTCCAAAGATAATGTCATCAATAAATATGGCAACTAATAATAATCCATCAGGTGTCTCTCTTATGAATAAGTTACAATCTGCTTCTCCTTGCTTGAATCCAATCTTGGTAAGATAACCATCAAGTCTCTCATACCAAGCTCTTGGGGCCTATTTAAGACCATAGAGTGCTTTCTTCAATCTACATACCATGTCTGGTTCATTTGAAAGATTAAATCCTTCAGGCTGTTCTATGTAAACTTGTTCCTTCAAGTCTCCATTCAGAAAAGCTGACATTACATCTATTCGATAAACTTTAAAGTCTTTGACTATTTCATAGGCAAAGAACAATTTAATGGCTTCCAATCTACTCACAGGAGACAATGTATCAGTGTAGTGTATTCCTTCTCTTTGCGCATATCCTTTACATACCAATCTTGCTTTGTTTCTTACTACTGTACCATCTTCATTCATCTTGTTTGTGAATACCCACTTTATTCCAATCACATTTTTATCACTGGATCTAGGGACCAATTCCCATGTATCATTTTTAATTATCTAATCTAATTCTTCTTTCATTGCATTCTTCCAATTAGAATCATTACAAGCATCTTAAACACTTAAAGGTTCAATTTGTGAAATTAAACATACCTCCTCATCCATTGTGAGGCTTTTTTCTTTTGATCTGGTCAAAACTATTGCTCTGATCTCCAATGATATCATCTTTAGAGTGGTATCTAGATGTGAATTTAGGAACCTTAGGTGTGACTTCTTCTTCTGTAATCTGTGATTCTTCTCTTCTTGATTCGGGGTCATTGCATGAGATATCAATGCAATCAAACATTTCTTCAATAATAGTATCTTTGTTACTAGGCCTGGGTTCATCTTCAATTATAGGTGCATATTCATAGCATCTCTCTTGAACCATAAAATTTTCATCAATTTTTACATGAGTACTTTCAATTACCTTTTTCAATCTCAAATCGAAACATCTGTATGCTTTTCTTTTTGTAGAGTAACCAAGGAAAATACCTTCATCACTTCTGGCATCAAACTTACCAACACCATCATCTCTCTTGATGTAGCACTTGCTGCCAAAGATTCTGAAATACTTTACTGTAGGTACATTACCAAACCAAAGTTCATAGGGTTTCTTGTATGTGCCTAGCCTTAATTGAGTTATGTTGATAGTATAGACTATTGTATTCATTGCATCTCTCCAATATGTGTGCACAAATTTTCCTTCAATCATCATAGTGCGCACTGTATCAAGTATAATCGTGTTCCTCCTTTCTTCTATCCCATTCTGCTATGGGGTTCTAGGTGCACTCAGCTATCTTTTCATTCCATGTTCTTCACAATAGTCATAAAAATGGCCAGAGGTGAATTCTCCTCCTCTATCTAATCTCAGACATTTCAGTTTTAATCTAGATTCATTCTCAACCTTAGCTTTGAATATTTTAAACTTCTCAAAGGCTTCAAAATTTTCCTTTAAGAATGCAACCCACATCATTCTAGAAAAATCATCAACAAACAAAATAAAGTACCTTTCTCCATAGTATGATCTGGTTTGGGTAGGGCCACATAGGTCTGTGTGCACTAAGTCCAATTTGTTTTCAGTTGAGTTATGCTTGCTTCTAAAAGAACTCCTTACATGCTTTCCCATAATATATTCCCTGCATATTGTGTCAACTGGTCTTACAATACTAGGAAGGTCTCCGACTTCCTTGATATTACTTATCTTTACTATGTTATCAAAATTGATATGACATAGTCTATTGTGTCATAACCAACTATCATCCACTTTTGCAAAAAAACAACTTACATCAGAATTGAGTTGAAAACCATTACCTTTTGTTTTGGAGCCTGATGCAATCATGTCTCCATCCTTGTTGTTAATTATTCACTTGTTTTCTTTGAATTCCAAATGATAACCTTTGTCAAGTAGCTATCCAACACTCAACAAATTATGATGTAACCCATCAACATATAGAACATCATCTATCTTGTTCTTTCCATCCAAAGTGATAGAACCTCTTCCTATTATAGGTTTAGGAGTGTTATCTCCAAATCTAACCATACCACCTTTGTATTTGTCTAATTGAACAAATTTGTCTTTGTCACCTGTCATATGATGAGAGCATCCATTGTCAACGATCCAATCAGTTCTGATGTCTGCTTTCAAAATTAGGGCTAACTCTTGTTCTAACTTTTCATCTGCAATGTCCATTTCCTTGAGTAATATTTCCATGTCTCTAAGGGAAAAGAATCTAATTTCATCTTCCCCTGAATCTTCATTAGTTACACCTTCTTTATCATGATAACATTCCTTCTTATA
Source organism: Thuja plicata (assembly GCA_018584345.1). Taxonomy (NCBI): domain Eukaryota; kingdom Viridiplantae; phylum Streptophyta; class Pinopsida; order Cupressales; family Cupressaceae; genus Thuja; species Thuja plicata. The sequence goes on along the minus strand of MU224596.1, from coordinate 1,752,161 downwards.
TTTAGGTTTGTAATCAAATCTGAACCTCTTGACTCTTGTGGGACACTTAGATACAAAGTGACCAATTTTGTTGCATGAAAAAAATTTGAATGGAAGTTGTCCTTCATATTATTTTTTTCCTTTCTTTTCTCTTTAGCAATCATAGCAATCATTTCTTCTAGTTCTTCATCAACTTCTTCTTTCTCATTATGACTGGAGATGTGTAAGGATTTCTTACAATGGACTGAGGCTTTGAAAGCTATTTCACTTTTAGGTTCAATCTTCAATCTTGATATCTCAAATGCAGATATTTTTCTAATCAAAGTCTCTCTCTTGAATTCTTGTGAGAATTGCATGGTTTCCTCTAGAATGCTTATCTTGTTTTCATAGTCTGATGTTATAGTAGTTAGCAGCTTGTCCATTATGTCTTCTTCTGATATTTCTCCACCATTGTTTCTAATTCTAGAGACTGCTTCATTTATCCTTTAATTGTAGGCTTTGATGTTCTCTTTAGGTAACATCTCAAGATTTTTGTATTTCTTTTTCCATGTCTTCCTGCATGCATTCTTTTCTTGAATATCTCCTTCAAACATATCTTCAAGATACTTCCATATGGTGTATGCTCTGTCAATTTTATTGATCTCAAAAAATTCACTGTCGGATAAGGCAGTGATTAGGGCTTCTTTAGCAATTGCATTATTGGTAAATGTTTCCTTTTGTCTATTAGTAGCATCATCCTTTGCAAGATCTTTCTGAGATGTAATTACAACTTCTTGTGTAGCAATTTTAAAGATCTCAAAGCCAACACACTATAGATGTGTTATCATTTTGTTTTTCCAATCCAGATCATTTTCTCCATCAAACTTAGGGCTCTCTTTTCTGAAGTAAGACATCTAGTCTACCTTAAGCTATTAGGCTTCTTCTCCAAGGTACTTGGCTCTGATACCAATTGTTAGAATAGTAAAAAAGGATAATTGAGAGGGGGGGTGAATCAATTATTAGTAACTTTACTTCTTTTAACTTTAGAACACAACAAAGTAAATTATTAATCAGATGACACAGTACACAACTCACAATTTGGTTATGGGGAAACCAAATGGTAAAAACCCTTGTGGGAATTAGAACCCACAATGAACTATACTTGTTTATAGTAATCCCTGTTAGAAGATATTTCAACCCTATTAGGAGTTGTACTTTACAATGCAATAAGTATAGTGACCTATTAAGGGTCAGACCCTATTAGGATTCTTTTATAAATAACCCTATTAGGGGTGGTGGACTCACTGTCCAAAAGCTCACTGCTTAATTGTGAAGGCTACAACCTTCTGTATAACAGATATGCACTATATCTGATGATGAATTGTAAAGTAGACCTGCTATCTTGATCAGTTCCAGTGTATTACAATCTTTCACTACTTCTTCACATAGACTCTTTATGAATGAACCAACTCTGATAATCTTCTCTGTACATCTTTCATCTCTTTTTGTATCATTCACACTTAGCATATCACAAATGACTTGCTATAAGTATCTTCCTCAAATTAAAATATCATGGGACCTATAAGACAACTCTTCATAACATCCTTGTCAGCTCTACTAAGCATGCAAGCATAATTACAACCGCGCAAGTATAAACTGAATAAACATGATGCTTCACTAAGTTGGCCTCACCAAATTGACTCTAACTTTGCAATCTTCTTGAAACATGTTTGGTGCCTTCAGATAACTATCATTAACTCATAATGAATCATGAATATACACATGCATATCCTGAAGATAGGTGCAACTCAAGAAACATGTTACATATGTCAGCTCTAAATAGATACTCTTCCAGAACTGTAACTGCCAATAACAGAATTACACAACTTGACTGAAACATCATATCTGGATCTATGTGTATGAACATAACATAATAAACATGTCTACAACATGTATCTAACCATGCAAGTCTTCATGTCATCATTATAATAAGTACATATAGAATCACTGTTGTGTATTATATGTTGTCATCAATGACAAACATACAATCAATTAACTACTTAGAATCAAATCTCCAATAGGTTTGTATCCTTTCTCACTATCAGTCCAAATATTGTCTTCCAAATTATTTGGCTCTATTGAACAACTTTTTCAACTTCGTTCTTTAGTATTGAGTATGCCCTCATCTTAGCAACGAACCTATTCCTATAATCCTCCATGAATTTTCATCTCTATTTGTGTGTCAAATCAATAATTATTTAGGCTAAAGCTCCTTCTCTTATCTCTTTCTCAGTCATGATTGCAAACTGTCATTTCTCATCAATTTTCACCAATAGTTCATCTATAATAGAATTTCAAAATTCCAAAGGTGTTATGTTGAAATTTATCAACATTTCAATCATAGCATACTCAATATTTTCCTTGTCAATTTTTCTTAACATTTCATACTTAATGAGCTTAAATCCTACTAAACCTATTGAGATTTTGATGTTTTCACAAATTTCAACCATATTAGTTGGATGCCTAAGAGTAGCAAGTTTGAATTTATTGAAATTATTAGTTTCTATCATTGCTTCATCATCATCCTCTTGATGAATATTAACTTTCTTCTTGGTCTCTTGACAGAATGACTTGATACAATTTTAGTTTGAACTAGTTTCCTCTTATGAAATCCTTCTCTTGCATTTTTTATTTTGTGGCCCAGCTGGTTTTATAGTTGTGAATTCCCTTTTTCTCTCTCTAGTTTAGATAGGAGGAGTAGGAAACCTCCTTTTTCTTTTCTTTATTGCACATGCTCAAAAAATATTTGTTCCTTACCCTTATTTTGTGCTCCTACATCCTCATTTTCTATCTTTTCAGAATTACATGATTGGTCTTCAACCTGACCTTGTGTGCTCTCTAGTGGTGCATCATCCTCTGCATCTTGTCCTAGTATTTTCTTTAGATTTTTCACTAACTTATTTCTCTTCCTTTCCATATTTTCAGACTTCAAGTTCATAGTGATCTAAGTTTTTTCTTTTTCATATCTTCCAAAATACCTTAGAATTCTTATCAATGTCTTCTGCAAGGAGAGTTGTAATAGCTGCAGATGTCTCATCAACATTTACCTCATAAGGTAATGGCCTTAGCCATGCTACCCTCATTATTACAACATGTACATATTTAAAATTAGTTTCCACAAGAAAACAAACATCTTCATAGTACTTCTCTACCAAAGATACAGGAATTATGTTCATTTTCCTCATTTTCTTCTTAAACTCAACAAAATAGCTTCCCATCACATTATTAAATTTATCTCTTAACTGAAGAATAAAATCATTTATCTATTATGTAATAGGTCATTCCTAATACTAAATTTCCAAAGGAAGGAAAAGTGTTTTAAACATAAAATAATATGCAAACTATTAAGGATCTAAAATTATACATAGAACTCTTTGTCATTTTGAAGGATGATAGATTTTCTGAAAATTGTGTCAAGTGCAGCTTAACAAGGTCATATGTATGATCTTTATTTACAATCTTCCACACCTATTTTACTGCAACATAGGGGACACTATATTCTCTTCTCTTCTTGATAGAATTTGTGAGCAATCACTCTCACTGCGACATCATACTTACATTCAATGATGATAGATATCGTCATTCCTCTCTTGTTCCATACTCCCTTTGTGTTTTATTCAAATTTCTCCTTGTTTTTCCATTGCATGGTTCACTTCCTAGTCTGATTAGGGTATCTAGTGAATTGATGGATGATCTCCTTAGTAATGTTCACTCGTCCATCCTCTAAATAGATTTGCTTGTCATGAACTCTGCTAAGAACAATCTTGATCCATTCAAGTTTGAATTCCTGAGGAAAATCTAGGGCATGGACTAGCCCTTTGTCATTAATGTGCTAATGGTCAGCCTTAAATGCATTGTTCTTGCATAGTTTATTGTAGGCTTCCCTTAGCTCAACATATCTTATCTCACTCACTTTTCACATAAAACATGCCCTTACATCGTGTATCATCAAAACTTTGGGTGGAATTGATGATAGGGGTCCAAAAATATCTCCCTTCATTGTGGCTTCACAAATGGCTCTAAATTTTGGTGGTTCACATGTATCACTTATCACTAACTGAACATTCATCAATGCTTTTCCTAGCTTCTTCACTTAAGAAGATAAACTAGTTGCCATTTTTATGATTAGGGTTTAAAAGATGAACTTTGTGTAACTCAGTAAACACATATATTATCACTTCACACTCTTTGCAAATGACATGAAATTCAATCTCTACAGTCTTCACACAACTACACTCTCATTTTCCTTCTGATTTCTTGGTGATATGAAAATGAGCACTAAAAATCCATTATAAAGCTTCAAACAGTCAAATTAGGTCTTCAATAAATTCTTTGTAAATAGTGGTTGAAATAAAGTTGTCTCATTCTCTATTCAACAAATCAAATAATTAACTTCATTCACTTAGTCAAGACATCACCTTGATTAATACATACTCAACTCAGTCACTATTGTTAGCTCAATCAATAAGATAGCTCAACACATACTAAAAGACTTAGTTGCTACATAAATATTGATGCTCAACACCCATTGTGTATATAAAATCTAATCTTAGTTCTTTCCTTAGATCTGTCCTATTGCATCTTAACTTATGTAGATATGGACTTTAGAAAAACTAATGTTAGGAACTGGTATAAGATATAGGATTTGTAAATAAGTTCCTTACATACCTTCTTTCCTTAATTCGATGCAGTGTGATCACCTGATCCATTGGATTGAGTGATCTCAACTTCATTATTTCCACTGCTACTCATTTCTTATTTGTTTCTCCATATCTGATTCAACTAGTTATTTATCTAATCAATGGTATGTGTTGGCACTCTGGTCTTGTATTCCCTTCTGAGTATGGCCAATTTTGTGACAACTATGTCAGACCAAACATCCATTCATCCAAATCTTAGATTTACCTCTAAAATGTATCCTTATACAATTTTCTACAACATGACCATATTCACCACAGTGATTACAAATATTCCATATATTTTAATCACAATTATATTTTTTACCTTTCTTAGGTCTATTTCCTTGTTTCTTGGATGTCCACTTCATTTTTGCACTGGATCTACATCCTTGGGATTTATGACCAAAATTATCACAATTGTGACATTGTCCTTGAAATCTAAGTGAAGTAGGTGCAATTTTAGCCTTTTACCTACATTCATTTTCCCGATGTCCATGTTTCTTATTGTTAAAACAATATCGATTGATTTTTTCCTTAGGATTTGACTTACCATTTATTCTTCTGCAAATGCTTTTTTTATGTCTTGGTTTCCCACAATGATGACATATAGGTTTGTTATTTTTCTTTGTGTTCCTTTGTTCTCAACTTTTTGGTGTTTTACCTTCTTCAATAGATGATATGTCCTTGGTAAGGCCAAGTACAATGGTGTCATTGGTTCCTCTCGGTTCTCTAATCAGTTCCTCAAAATATCTTGCATCCTCATTAGGTCTTTTTATCCTTTCAATGAGTTCTTTTTTAACACTCAACTAATTTCTCAGTTGGTTGTTCTATGATCTCATATTTGTGATTTCCATATCTTTTATGCTTACCTCTTGAGTTTCAAGTAACAATTTATTTACCATGTCCAATTGATTATTCGTGAGCCTCTGCGCATGACATGTTCTTTAATAAAGTCTAGTAGCCACTTGTCTTTTGTCTTCTTCTACCATGGTCTTGTCTTCATCAACTTTATTTTTCTGATAAATCACCTCACACAACATTGTATATTCTATTTAATGTTCTCTTTTTAGATATTTAACCTTTTTCATTTAGTGTATTTTTCTTTCCAATAGATCTTCTATAGCTGTATCACTTTCTTTGGAGTTATCATTCACAAATAGAGCTTGAATGCCTTCTTCTTGATATGATGTGTCATTCAAATGAATTGCCAATTTTTCCTTTTGGTTAAGGATTTCTTCAATTATTCTCTTTTGGTCTCAAGATGCTTCAGTGCAAGTTGTATGTTAATCTTCTAATTCTCTATGACTGATAGCTACACCCTTAGTGTTCTTGCAGAACCCTAACTAGGACTCTTAGTATTCCTAGTCTACAGAAGACTATACCCTCTCTTCTAGGATCTTTCAATCCCTTTCTTAGCTAGCCTAGGAATTCTCCAACACCACTCTATGAGTTTGTAAATTTTATGCTTCACTAGCAGGTAACTACCATCAAATTTTACTCCACTCCTTCACTCTTTCTTGGATGTCTCCAAGTGCATTTTAAATTCCTCTACTTCACAAGTGTATGCAAGGATAAAATTCATGTTCAAATTCTTCTTAAACTTCCTATGATCCTATTTAGGACATGGTATCATAGCTTTTTCATTCAATCTCCCAATTCTCCTTGAAACTTGTCTTTTAGGCCTAATGCTACAACTACCCCTATCTGAGTGGTTTTTCCCACTTTTTTAAAAAAAATTCCATACAACCACACAAAACAATGTGATATTATAGTACCATTTTCCAAAACACAAGATATTTTTGAGGTCTTAAAGTTATAGGGTCTCTGTACAGTAGGTTCCTAGAATGAAGGGAGACTAGGGCTAATTAGGCTATACATGACCAATCAAGTGATTTATGCTTGGAAACATACTTGGATGGATTAGGAAAGGCCTAATAAGGCTATGAAGTCTCTCTATGACCCAAATGAACTCAAAAACATGCTTGGTTTCACTCTACAACTTATATCCGTGCAATAAAACACACTTAGTTCACTGTCAAGTCCCTAACCGGGCACACTGGACTCGCCTAGGTCATGACACTAAAAATAGACAGATTTATTTTCTGAGATCCTCCCTCCATATGTACACTATACAATGGATTACCTTCCATATCACTTTGATACATGATTATTCTCATGGTGGAGATCGAAGGGGGAGCCATTTTCCCTAAAATTGTCTGAACAACCCGAACAACTAACTAGAACACAAAATTATTTATAAAACTACGCAAATTGATTCATAGAAAACTTATAACAAAAAAAAAATGAACTATAAAAATTCTAACTACACTAACACAACATAAAATTTGATGATTCAGTCCATACTAGAGTACTAACAATCCAAAGTAGTCGACTATGCACAAATTCAGTAAAAATATAGCTTTCTTGCCAATTCAAAATCTCATTCTACATCCTCTAACCTCAGGAAATGGGACTCCTCATAGTTTAATATGTCTTTTCCATGATTTTAAGTAGTTAGAATAACTATCTTGTCCCACTAATTGAATGGAATCCAAACGTGACAATGTTGTCAAGCAACATTGCAAAGTTGCAACTATTGTCATGCAACATTTTGACAACTTTTTGATTTTTTCCTTCAGCTTAATTATATGACCTCTAACCTATCAAAAATTATGTAGAAACATCATAGAGGAAATATTTGGTACAAAACTAAGCCTTTATAATCCTTCTAGGATTTTAGACCGCAAATTCTCATATTTAGGCTTTCTAGACCATTAAACACCAACAAAAGCAAAACTACAAGAATGGATTGATTCTAGTATAATCCATCTTGAAATTAACCAAAAAGACCTTATAAGGAAAAGACAAAGACTTGTAAATTGGGTAAGCTCAGTACAAGCCACATAAAAAAATTTAGGACTAGGAGTTAGCAAGTCGGAATTAACTCCCAACTTATTAAACTTTGTCTCCTTGATACAAGTGGCCTCTTCATCTCCTTGGCCATGCCATTTGATTAGATGTTCATAGTAATTCCTTTGTCCAGTGTTCTTGTAGGCCCTTGAATCAAGAACCTTCTTTCCCTTCTTAGGTGGTGGAGGGGTTAAGTTCAGTTCTTCCACTTATGGGATTACCTTTGTAAGGCTGTGGTCATGATCTTGAGTAGGTCCATTATAGAGGATCATATCTGCAACATTGAAGACCAAAGAAAAACCAATATCCTTAGGGAGTTCAACCTTGTATGCAGTGTTTCCATATTTGGAAAAAAATAGTACATGGACCTATTATCTTCATCTATAGCTTTTTGGGTACTCCCTTCTGTGACCTTTCCTTCTTCAAATAGACCATAACAAGATCCCCCGCCTGGAATTGGACTTCATTCTTCCTTTCATCCACCTTTTTCTTTATCTTTGTAGTGTTTTATATTAGAGTTTTTCTCACTCTTTCATGTACATATTTCATGGAGTGTGCAAAGTATTCTTCTTAACCACTTCCCTTAGCTCCATCCTTTAACTCTCTGAGTTCAAATATCTCTCTACAGTGTAGTCCATAGACAACTTCAAAGCAACTCTTTCCAATAGTTCTGTTGACGATATCATTATATGTATATTTCGGTCCTAAGAGTTGATCCAAAGCTTGACCATACTCCTTAGTGATACACCTCAATAGGTTCCCTAGGATTCTATTCACCACCTCTGTTTGACCATCTATCTGAGGGTGATATGGAGATGCAAAGGATAGATTGGTTCCCAATTTTTCCATAGGGTCTTCCAAAAGTGACTCATGAATTTTGTGTCTCTATCTATAACTATGCTCAAGGGTAACCCATGGATTCTCACCACTTCCTTGAATAACAGTTGTGCAATGTGACAAGCATCATGAACTATCTTGCATGAGACAAAATGTGCCATCTTTCTGAATCTATCTACTATGACATATATACTATTAAATCCTTTTTTTGTCCTTGGTAATCCCACAATAAAGTTTTCCCTCAATCATTCTCGAGGTCTAATTGAAGTGGTTAGAGGTTGACAAAGCCCTATATTGGAGGGTGTGCCCTTTTCTTTCTAACATACTACACAACACTCCACATACTTCCTAATATCTAAATTCATTCTAGGCCAAAAATGTTTGGTTTAATGGGAAGTAGTACTCAGAGGGGAGGGGTGACTCAGTACCTCTAAATTTTTTTCTTGTTCTTTAATTAATTAACCTTAGTAATCAATTGCATATCCATTCGATCTGAACTATAATATCTTTGTGTAATTTATGTCAATTTATAAAATTAAAAAACATATGATTCATGAATTCATAGAAACATTCATGAACATAATTGACACATAACACAGAATATGATATCGCAAAAACCTCCAGTTAGGAAGTAAAATCTGTGGTGGGGATGGCACCCACAAAACTTCACTATGTGTAGAATGGAAGGGTCCGGTTAAGGCTTACAATTTTTATCACTTCTGATGATCTAACCTATTAGGAGTATCAGTGGAGACATGTAAAAGTCTACTCTGTTAAGATATTTTAGCAACACTTTTAAGTGTGCACTAGGTTAAGAGATTTGATATTGGACTGTTAAATCCACCTTTCTTGAAAGGATTTCTTACACTTTGCTTCACTTGTTAGAATGACAACAAATTACAAATTGACCTGGTAAATGCAATCTCCTATTGGTGATACAGATCCTATGTAGTTCACATACAAAATAATATCACCTTAACTTTGATTGAATAATACCTTTGATTGTCGTTTTCCTCTATTCTTTATTTTGCTAATCAAATTCTTCTTTTTCTGCTCTGGTTCTTGAAACCTCAATTCAATCCATAGATGTGCTCATTCTATCCTCCTCTCTCTTACACACACACACACACATTCTAATGAATGATTAAATCATCTATTTATAGATGCATTGATTTCATCGAGTTGATGATAAAAACAATGTTTAACTCTAAGATCAGGTTTACAACTTGCACATAGATCTCCTAGTCTATGTGGTTTAAATTAGTTAAAATGACTAAAAAAACTTACATTAATGTTTTTTGTCACTAAAGAAATGGATTTAAAAAAAAAAAAAAAAACCTATAAATAGAATACCCTTTCTTTATCTGACGTGAAAGTCATATCCACTTTTTTTGGGCTGCAAGTGACTTTTGGTTTTGTCTTTCAGTCATGCTTGACTATCCTTCACTTTTTTACTATCGGTTGCATTGAATCTATTTTGTCGGTCTGCACTATAACTTTCTTTTTGGGTTCCTCTGTCGGGTTCCACTTTATCTCTCTACATTGTTGTTTTCAGTTTACACACTACCTTGTGTCATCAGTTCATTTTGTACTTAGTCATTCTTGGTGATCTGCCAATCTGATCGTTGGTTTGCACCCTTTACTATCTTTCAGTGTAAGCTTACTGAAAGTGTTGTTTGAATACTAATGAAAAATTAATGTCATCAATCTCCCCCTTTGACATTAGTATCAAAAACTGATATGTGCAAAATACTAACAAAATGTTAAGTATACACAACATATATAATCCTTAGTCATTTAATGACTCCCCCTATGTATATGTTGGTATATCTGTACATATGATATATTTTCCTTCTTCATATCACTATCCCTTTATGAATGTACATATATATATATATATATCTACTTTTTTCCCATTCTTACTAAATGTACATAACATTTTCAATGATATTTTGTACAAATATTATTTCCCCCTTTATTTGATATTAAGAGAAAAGGTCAATTACCTTTAGAGTTTATAAAAAAAATGTGTGACTGAGAAGACTTCATGTCTTCCATCATTTTCTCCCATTGATCCTTCAGGTTTTCTAGAGCCATTTGCTCAAGTGTTATCTTGGCATGCATATCATAGATGATGTCTTCTATAGACATCTCGAGAGTTTCTATTAGTTGCCTCACTGAACTTATATGTTGTTGTAGCAATGTGAGATTTGGCAGAAGTTGAGCCTATAGCTCAATTACTTATTCTCTGAATCATGTCTCTACTTCATGCAGCTCTTGCCTTAACCATTTTACTTCTATGATCTTTTCATAATGCAGTTTGACTACATTCTCTCCATCAGTTGTTAGGCTACTAGCACTGTTTTCTAGATCTGTATCTAGCTTTGCTATATTTTCACTATTTTCTTGAGTGAACTTTTCAATTGTGCTTAGCTTTTGGATTAAGGTTATAGCTTCATATATAATGGAGTCTAATTCAGATATGAATTCTAATAGTTTTACCTTATTCTTGACCACTTCTTGGCTGATGTTCTCTAGAAGCTTTTGTTTATACTTCATTTATGCTCTCTCCTCAATGGTCTTCTTAGCATAAATGTTCTACATTGTGATAGCATTAGTGAGTATAGCTAGTTGATCAATTATTAGTTTGCTTTGATCAATATCAACACCGGGTAAAATTTGGTGTAAAATGTCCCATGTTGTCTCTAGTACCATTGATTCCTTATGTTGTTTCTTCATCTTTTCTTGTAATGCCTTCCTTTGGCATATTTCTCCATATTCTTGCAGTGCATCCATGTGAAGTGTAGTGGAGTCACACTTTGGTATTTCAATGATTTCATCTAGTGTAACCTCCAAATTGTTCTTCTTTGTCTTCTTTTTGTTATTTTGTGACTTAGTGGAATGTAGCACCATTTCTAATTTCTCAGCCTTTTCTATTGTGCTTGATGATGTGACTTGTTGTGCTTCTTTATGTTGCTTTGCATTGGTTTTATCTTGTCGGGTTTTTGCAGATGTCTCTACATTCACCTTAGCATCATCGGTACCACATTTCTCTTTCTTCTTAGGAGGTCCATCTATTAGTTTGTCTCCTTCATTTGAGTCCTTTGTATCATCTTCCTTGGTGTTCTCATTCTTTTCTTGAGGTTCCATATCTTTGTCCTTATCTCCTTTTGCAACCTTGTTTATGTTGGTTACATCTTGAGTGTCTCCGATGTTTTTCTGACCATCAGTGTTTTCTTTATTTTCTTCCTCTCCTACATCCTTTGGAGTTTCCTTGTCAGGTGATTTACTTGATTCTTGCATGATATTGATAACTTGTATCAATATTGGTATTTTTCCTCGAATGTTCACCTGTGCTCCATCTATTGTTGTGTCTTGTTCATCAGTTGTATCTTTTACAACAATGACATCTTCATCCTTATTTATTTCATTTTCTGGGTCATCTGTAATGTCAATGACATTGGTATCCACACCGTTGTCATTTTTGGTATCATCCCATATTTCATCTACCATATCTGGATTTTTATTCCCTTTTGTATCATCTTCCTCTTTATCCAGTTTAATGGATGTATCATCTTTGTTTTCCTTATCATTATCTTATTTTTGAAGGTCTTTGTCAGGGATGTCTTTCTCAACTAGCCTATTCATGATCTTACACCATTTATTGTGACTTTCATTTTCAAGTTCATTCAACTTGCCTTCAAGAAATTTGTATGCCCTTAGCTTCGGTGAGAATTCTTTGTTGTGTTTCTCCATCATTTCATTTATCTCTAGCTTTGTAGATTCAGGAGGCATTAGAGACACAAGTAATCTCTCTTATTTCTTTATCATTTTCCAAAGCAAATGTCCAACAGGTGGATAATCTATCCAAGAGTTTGCATGGTACACAACTTCCTTCAAATTGCATGGTTGCATATTTGAAATTATACATCTTAGCTATCATGGCTTCATCAATTTTGTTCTGATCTTTTTGATTCCTTTTCCCTCATTTACTAATATGTGGATCAGTAATAGATCCATAGTTTGCAATATAAACAAAAATGTCATCAATAGTGTTAGGTTCTTTTACCTTGACATTTTTAGCCTCCAAAGCTTCATCTCACTTAGTGTCCTCTATATCCTCTCAGGTTTTGATGATTTTTCTACCTTCTTGTTTATTCCTCTCTTTGGTGTAGGGGATTTTCTCTTATAAGTCTTGACTTTTCCTTTCTTAAGAGGTGATGGAGTAGACTCTTTGGATGTTTGGATTTTGAAACTTGAAGCAACTATAGTTCTTGGTCTCTTTGATGGTGGATGAGGTGTTGAATTTGACTATGTTTCCTCTAAGTCAGTCTTTTCTTCATCTTTACTGATAGACACTTGTTCTTTGGTTTCCTCATCTTGTTCTATTTCTTCATCTTGCTCAACTTCTTCCTCATCTATAGATAGAATATTCTTGATATTCTTTACCATTTTGTCCTTATTTTTCACTATCTTTTTGACTACTAGGCCTAATTTAATTCTTGTCTTGGCCTCCTCATATGTGCCAAACCTTGATTTATTTTTGTCCAATGGCTCATTGATTAAGGCATCAATTGCCTTTGTTGCAAGATCACTGTTAATCTCATATTACAGTGGTTGCAACCATGATTTTCTTTCCACTACAGGTTTGTTGTAAATATGATCTGTGTCAACCATGAAATATATCTTATCTTTATATTGCTTGATGAGTTTCTCAGGGATTCTTTCCCTCTTTTGCATTTGGTCTTTGAATACATTAAAGTATTCATCCATGACAGTTTCAAAATTATCTCCTAGAGCATCTATGTTCTCATTAATTTGCATGGTTACCATCTTGGTGCTGTACCATTTTATATCTCCAATAGATGGGAAATTTTCCTGAAAATAAAAAAAAATACACATGATTAATGAGCCAAACTTATAGGTGTTTGACTTTGCATTCCTGATTATTTTGAGATTTTCCTTCAACTGATTCAGGAGTAGCTCAGACAAGTCTACCTGTGTACCTTTCTTCATGATTTTGTAAGCTGTATCCACAACACCTCATGAAATAATGTTTAATCTGCTAGCCTGGAAGAATTTATAACCCAATACACAAGCACCAAACTTAATATCATCATCGGTCATTGTTGTCACCTTCAAGCCATGGCCATCCCATTTGGCTCCAGTTATCTTTTTGGTCTCTGCCTTCGGTGGATACTTTAGCGCCTTTACTCTATCAGTTATAGGGTAACCGGTGACTGCACGGATGACATCTCAAGTGATTTGCTTTGGTTCATCCAACCATATCTTGTTATTGTGCATTCTTCATACCACTAATCAAATCCAATCAGTTTTGAAGACCTTAGGAAACTTTAGGGCATTGGTAAGCCATTTTACCTCAATGTGCTTGTGTTCTTCCTTAAGGGTTCCATCATCATTACAAAGATTTTTGTAAGCCTCTTCCATCTCAGACATTCCAATTTTTGCAATCTTGTAGTGTATGAAGGATCAGATGTCTTCAACCAGAAAAACCCTAACTGGTATGTGTGAAAATGCACCAGCATCATTAGTTTGTGAGGCAACTTCTGGATGAATATTATATTTGGTTTCCTCACATGCATTGTTTTTGATGAGTTCAAATTCATCCTTCTTTTCTTTCTTATCTTTTACAAATCATGATGTTGATGCCATTTTCAGAAATTAGACTTCTGTATAAATGCTTAAGAACATGAAGCTTTCATTTTGTAGAACTTACTATTGTGTCTGTAATGATCTCTGAACTGTTTTGCATTGTTTATAGGTTGAGCCATGATCACTGTGCAACTTGGTTCCTTTCTTCTCAAAATCACCTTCGATCGCTCTGCTCTGGGTGTCATGACAAATGAGTCACTTTGATGCCCTATTAATAGTAATTTCCCTAAAATGCATGTAATAAATGCTCACCTACTCATCAGTGTTTAAAGACTGAGTTTGTTGGTGAAGATTTTATCACCATCAGTGATGCTTATAATGTTTTTGAGAAGTCAATGTTGACTTATCCTTTACCAATAGGTTTCAGTAACATAGACAACTTGTTCATTTGCTTTGTTTATCGATGCATCTTGGTAAATAATAACAACTCTTTCTTGTAACTGATGTCTCTCAGTAAATGTAGGTAGTCTTTGCTTCAAGTGTATACCGACGAGTTTTGATATATATGCCCGAAGACATAGTTTTCACATATTTCAACAAGTATAACCATGATGCATCTTTCTTATGCTAATTTGGAATTGTTTCAACATTTTATGGAACTGATGTAAAGTAATAGCTTAGTGTTAATGTAGTTCCATAATTACTTATTCTTCTTAGGTGGGGTTGGTGATGTCACAGGATCCATTAGATGGGGTCTCACCATTTGCATTTCTCATTCCAGCTTCATCATTGTTTGAAGATTTTATCCACATCTTGTCTCTAACCCTTTGGATATCCTCAATGGTGTTTTTATTGGGGTATGTGCTTGTCTCTGTCATTTAGTCTCTATAGTCCTTTTTGAAATGACTAACTTTATGATAGTGTAAGCATGCCATTCCAGGGTTAGTACATCCTCTAAACTTTCTAGGCCATAGTCTCATATAGTTTGCAGTAATGTGGCCATATCTACCATAAGTTGTATAGTTTTCCAAAGTATTGTAGTCCCATACATATTGATTACCGATTATCTTTGGTTGATATGGATTTATCCATATAGGTTTCCTTTTTTGTTTGATCCATTTTGGACTTAGATTCATATGCCTTATGTCCTTTCTTGTTACACTTATAAAATAATCCTATGAATGAAGGTGTAGATTTAGGAATACCTTTCGCTTTTCCTTTGCACACACTTGTTGTGTGACCTTTCTTTCCACAGTGTTTGCATGTAAGCTTTCTTGGTCTTGGATTTTCATAAACATTCTTTGGATTGGATTGATTTGATGATTCTCCATTTTTGGTAAAACCTAGACCATTGTTGTTGTTGACTCTTCGTTGTCCTTCTAGAAAATCATCCATTCTTTTATTTCTCTCTTCAGCCTTTTTGACAACTTAATTATGTTGTTGCCGAGTTCTAACCTCATGCTTTAGTTTTTCATTTTCTTCTCTTAGTTCACTCATAATCTGTATTCTTTCAATGAGTTTAAAATTCATTTTGTCTTCTTCTTGACTCATAAGAATAATTTGATTTGTAAGCTCATGGTGATGCTCAGCATGTCTTTGAATTTCTAACTCCTTTTCTTGTAGTTTCTCTACAATATTCCTCCTTTCATCAGTGGCTAGTGTTCTTTCTGTTTCAGCTTGTCTAGCAGAACTCATCACATCAATCATTCTTACCATCTAGATCTCTTGACCAATTTGCAGCATCTTTATTTGCTCTGTCAGATGTTGAGTGATCTCCTTTAGATTTGTGATGTTTTCTTCTGATGTATCTGATGGTTTGCTTGCATTTTATCGTAAGGACTCAAAGAAATCTAGAATCTATTCTTCTTGATAATCCTTTTTGTTGCTTTAGGTTTCCATTCCTTTCCTCTCATCAAGAAACCATCTCATGTTGATTCTGGCTTCTTTATACTATTCATAGAACATCTATATCTTAAGATTTTTATTCTCAATATTTTTTTATCAAGTTTGTACTTCTCCATTGGATGATCTGTTCTCTTAAGCCTTTGAGCTTTCTAAGAAGAGACTTAGCTCTGATACCAATTGTTGGGTTTAATGGGAATTAGTACTGAGAGGGGAGGGGTGAATCAGTTCCTCTAAAACTTTTCTTGTTCTTTAATCAATTAACATTAGTAATCAATTGCATATCCATTCCATATGAACTACACTATATTTGTGTAATTTATATCAATTCATAATAGTAATAAACATATGAATCATTCATAGAAACATTCATGAACATAATTGATACATAACACAAGATATGATATCACATAAAACTCCTGTTAGGAAGTAAAAAATGTGGTCGAGATGACACCCACAAAACTTCACTATCTACAGAATGGAAGGGGCTAGTTAAGGCTTAAAATTTTGATCACTTATGATGATCTACCCTATTAGGAGTATCAGAAGAGACCTATTAAAGTCTACTCTTTTAAGATATTTTAGCAACACTATTAAGTGTGCACTCGGTTAAAATATTTGATATTAGACTGTTAAATCCACCTTTCTTGAAAGGATTTCTTACACTTTGCTTCACTTGTTAGAATGAAAACAAATTACAAATTAACCTGGTAAATGCAATCTCCTATTGCTGATATAGATCCTATGTAGTTCACATACAAAATAATATCACCTTAACTATGATTGAATAATACCCTTGATTATTGGTTTCCTCTGTTCTTGATTCTGCTAATCAAATTCTTCTTTTTCTACTTTGGTTCTTGAAACTCTCAATTCAATCTATAGATGTGGTCATTATGTCCTCCTCTCTCTTACACACACATTCTAATGAATGATTACATCATCTATTTATAGATGGGTTGATGATAAAAATAATGTTTAACTCTAAGATCAGGTTTACAACTTGCACCTAGATCTCGTAGTCTATGTGCTTTAAATGAGTTAGACTAATTAAAACACTTACATTAATGTTTCTTGTCCCTAAAGAAATGGCTTCAAAAATAATTAAATATACTATAAATAGAATACCCTTTCTTTATCATAAGTGGATCTCAGATTCACTTTTTGCAGGCTACAACTAAATTTTGGTTCTGTCTTTCGGTCATGCTTGACTCTCCTTTGGCTTTTACTGTTAGTTGCATTGAATCTATTTCATTGTTCTGCACTAAAAATTGCAATTTGGGTTCCTCTGTCAGGTTCCACTTTATCTCTCTGCATTATGGTTTTTGGTTTACATACTACTTTGTGTCATCGGCTCATTTTCTACTTAGTCATTATTGGTGATCTTCCAATTTGATCTTCGGTTTTCCATTTAATGTATTTCAGTGTAAGCTTACCAAAATTGTTGTTTGAAAGATTCTCACAACTTCATTGAAGAATAGTTGTGCAATGTGACAAGCATCGTGAACTATCTTGCACTAGACAAATTGTGCCATATTTTTGAATCTATCTACTATGACATATATACTATCAAATCCCTATTTTGTCCTTGCCAATCCCATAACAAAGTTTGTGCTCAAGCATTCCTGAGGTCTACTTGGAGTGGTGAGAGGTTGATAAAGGCTTGCATTGGAGGGTGTGCCCTTTTCTTTCTAACATACTACACAACACTCCACACACTTCCTGATATCTAAATTCATTCTAGGCCAAAAATAGAACCTATGCACTAACTCTTGGGTCTTATTGACTCCAAAATGACCACTAAGTGCCCCATTATGATTTTCTCAAATTAGATTTTTCCTAATTGATCCTCTAGGGACACATAACTGACTTTCCTTAAACAATAAATCACTCTACATTCTTTATTCAAAAAATTCATCATGGTGGTTCTTATGCTCTTTACATACCCTTTATATCTCTGCAAAGTCTTCATCCTCTGCATACAAGTCCTTGAAACTCTCAATGCCCATACTCTATAGTTATACTTCGTGTACTGTCAAAAGTCTCCTACTAAGTGCATCAACCACTTTATTTTGGAGTCCTTTATGATGCATGATTTTGAAGGTGTAACAATGCAAGTACTCCACCCATTTCATGTGCTTGTGACTGAGCTTGTCTTAGGAGTTCATAAAGCTAAGTGCTTTGTTATTTGAATACACCGCAAATTCCTTGGGAAGAAAATAGTGCCTCCATTTCCTTAGTGCTTGGACTAGAACATACATCTCTAAGTAATAGTAAGAAGACTTCCTCTTTGCATCACTAAGCTTCTCAGTGTGAAAATCCAATGGTCTCTCTTCTTGGCTTAAAACAACCCCAATAACAACATTTTTAGCATCACACTCAACTGTGAAAAGTTTCTCAAAACTTTGTAATGTTAAGGTGGGTTCAGTGGAAATCTTCTTCTTCAAAAACTCAAATCATTGGTTATATTTCTCATTCCATAAAAACTTAGTTTTCATCCCACCTTTTATGGTGTCTAGCATAGTAATACGAATACCACTAAACTACTTAATGAATTTCCTATAGTACTAAGCTTAGCGATGAAAGCTTCTCACCTGTGTTGCAGTTTTTGAGGTAGGCCAGTTGATGATCACTTCTACCATTCTTGGATCCATCTTAAGCTTTCCATGAGACAAAAAAAATGTAGATACACTAGCTCTTGCTTTAGGAATTCATGCTTATCCAAATTGGTCATTAGCTTTTCTTCATGCAGTTTCTTAAACAAAAATTACAGACGCCTTAAGTTTTCTTCTTTAGTCCTACTAAATATTAGGATATCGTCTAAATATACTACATCAAACTTACCAATGTAGTCATTGAGTACTTCATTCATAAGCCTCATGAATTTGGATGGGGCATTTGATAGCCCAAATGGCATCACAAGACATTCATACAAACCTTCTGTGGTTTTGAAGGTAGTCTTCCATTCATCTCCCTCATTGACTCAATTGATGATAACCACTCTTTAGGTCAATATTTGTAAATTAATTTTTTCCTTGTAAACAGTCCATTATGTCTTCTATCCTATGAATAGGAAACATATACTTAAGGGTGATTCTATTAATGGATTTGGAATTAGTGCATAGCATCCAAGTTCCTCCCTTTTTGGGTGCTAGGATAGTGGGTAGGGTAGATGGGCATATACTTTTTCTAATGAGGTCTTGGTTTAGGAGTTCTTAGATTTGCTTGGAAATTTTGTAATTTTTTTGAGGGGTCATCTTATAAGTAGCCTTGTTATGCAGGGTATCTCTTGGGATAAAATTAATCTGGTGACTAATATCTCTCTTAGAGGGCAGGTTTGCTGGTTGTCCATCACTGACAAAATCTTTGTAATCCTTAAGCAACTCTTGTACTTCTATATAAATCTCTATCTTCTTGATTGTCTTCTCCAAATCTTCTTCCTTTGACTCCAAAAATAAAGCATATGATACTCCCTCTCCTTCTTCTAGAGCTTATAGGAACTCCTTTTCAATCACCAATAGGACATTAGAGCCCGAGGCCTTCACTTATCCTTCTTCCGTTAGTCACTGGATTTTTAAAGTCACACCATTTTTCTTGAAAGAATATACATTCTTAGATCCATCATGCATGGTTTGTCTATCAAATTTCCATGACCTTCCTACTAAAAGGTGACATGCATCCATAGTATGGACATCACATAGTACCTTATCTTTATATCTTCCAATTGATAGTTCCACCCATGGTTGTTCATTCAGAAGGACATGTTGTCCTTTGTTCAACCAAGAAACCTTGTATGGATTACTATGTGGAATCCTCTTCATCTTTAGTTTACTAACTGTGTCCTCTGACACAATGTTGTTAGTAGATCTTGAGTCTATGATGACTCTACACACTTTACCCTTCATTTTGCATTTCACTCTAAATAGTACTCTTCTCTGGCTTGGATCCTCTCTCACTATTTCTTTGATCAATGTTCTCCTTATCATCCAATTTTCTCCTTCTTCTGATTCCAAGGACACCTCAGGGTGTTTGTTTCCACCACTTGACTCCTCTTTCACAAAATTTACTCTCTTGTCACTTCCTTGGAAATTAGAGCCTTTCTATGGACACCTATAGACAGGATGTCCCATTTGGTTGCAGTGGTATAATTTCATGGTTGAAAAGTAAGAACCTCTTCCTTTTCTATTTCTCCCCCTCTCCTATTAGTGTTAGAGCCTCTCACTCTATTCAAGATTCCTCTTCTCGAGATTCCTTCTTGTTATTCAATCAATTGTCTCTCCTTGAGTCTTGAATTCTTAACTTATACCACCATATCCACTCATTTGGCCTCTGCCATCTCTTCCTCTACCTATTCCTCTGGGGTTACTTGTATCTTGTTTCTTTTTAAATTTATTTTCCACCTTAACTGCAAGTTGGTGGCATCTTTGAATAGCGGTAGGAGTCAAGAGATTCAACTCATCTTGGATAGTCCCTCTTAGACCATTGAGGTACCTATCTACCTTCACACTTTCATCTTATACAACTCTTGATCTCATACATAACCTTTGAAACTCTTTAGTGTAAGAGTTAACATCTAATTCTTTTTGTATCAGACTTTGTCTCTTTTTATGTAACTAAATTTCATAGTCTTCAGGTACATATGCATCTATGATTCTTGCTACCATAGCCTTTCAAGTGGCAATGGGTCTCTTTCCTTCCTTCTCTCTCTCATCTTGGATAATATCCACCAAGTGAGTGTAGATCCTCTCAATATTTCCTTAGCTAACTTTACTTTTTGAGCTTCACTTATGCCATCACATTCAAAGTGATTCTCAAGTCCTTTAATCCAATCAATGACTACCTTTGGTTCGATCTTTCCACTAAAGGCTAGAATTCCTTCCAATAATTTCCCACTTAAAACCTTCAATTCTTTTAAGAATGGTTCTTTTGTGAGTGTAGGGTTTGGTTCAGGGACCTCATCCTCAATTTCCATCTCTTTGTATTTTCCTTCCACCTTTTCCTTGACTTCTTCAGTCTTTCCCTCCACATGGTCCAATTTATGCTCTAATTGGGCCAATCTATCTCTGAGAAATCTATTCTCTTCTTCTTTCTCATCCACTTTTTTTGCAAGTTCTTCATTGGTCACCATTATAGACTCTCCTACTGACTCTTTTGGTTGAAACATTCACCACAAGCCAAATCTTATTGGCTATGATACCAATTTGATAGCTACACCCTCAGTGTGCTTGCATAAGCCTAACTAGGAATCTTACTATTCCTAGTCTTCACAAGACCCTACCCTCTCTTTTAGGATATTTCAAGCCCTTTCTTAGCTATCCTATGAATTCTCAAACACCACTCTATGAGTTGGTAACTTTTATGCTTCACTAGGAGGTAACTACCATAATAGTTTACACCACTCCCTCACTCTTTCTTGCATGTCTCCAAGTGCATTTTAAAATACTCTACTTCACAAGTGTATGAAAGGATACAAGTAATGTTCAAATCATTCTTATACTTCCTATAATCCCATTTAGGATAAGGTATCATATCTTTTTCAATTGATCTCCCAATTCTCCTTGAAACTTGGCTTTTAGGCCTAATGCTCCTACTAGCCCTATCTGAGTGGTTTTTCCCACTTTTTGCTAAAATTTTCCAAATAATCCCAAAAAATGTGATATTCTATTACCATTTTCCAAAACAAAAGATATTTGGGAGGTCAGAAGGTTCTAGGGTCTTCGTACAGTAGGTTCCTATAATTAAGGGAAACTAGGGCTAATTAGGATATACAGGATCAGTCAAGTCATTTATGGTTGGAAATGTACTTGGATGGATTGGGAAAGGCCTAATAAGGATATGAGGTCTTTGTATGATGCAAATGAACTCAAAACCATGGTTGGTTTCAGTCTGCAAATTGTATCCCTACAATCAAACACATTTAGTTCACTATCAAGTCGCTAACTGGGCACATTGGACTTGCCTAGGACATGAAATTAAAAATATATAAACTTCTTTACTGAGCTCCTCCTTCCATATGTACAAAACTAGAAAGTAGCTAGAACACAAAAGAGTTTACAAAACTATGCAAATCAAATCACAAAAACCTCTGACCAAAACAAAATGAACTGTAATAAGTCAAACTACATTAACCCTACATAAACTTTTATGATTTAATCCATACTAGAGTACTAACAATCCAAAGTAGTCAACTGTGCACAAATTCAGTAAAAACTGAGCTTTCTTGCGAATTAAAAATCTCACTCTACATCCTCGCACCTTGAGAAATGGGTATCCTTGTAGTTTAATATGAATTTTCCATTATCTTAGGCAATTACAATAACTACCTTGTCCCACTCATCGAATGCAATCAAAACTTGACAATGTTGTCAAGCAACATTGCAAAGTTGCAAATGTTGTCATGCAACATTTGGATAACTTTTTTGGATTTTTTTCCTTCAACTTGTTTCTATGACCTCTTAACAATTAAAAATTATTTAGAAACATCATAGAGGAAATATTAGGCACAAACCTAAGTGTTTCTAAGCCATCTAGGCTTTTAGACCCCAAATTTGCACATTTAGGCTTTCTAGAGCATTAAACACCAACAAAAGAAAAAATAAAAGACTTGATTTATCCTAGTCTAATCCATCTTGGCGCTAACCAACAATAAATTCTAAGGAAAAATAAGAATCTTGTCTTGGCTAAGGTCAGTACAAGCCACATCAAAAACTTTTGGACTAGGAGTTAGCCTAGGTGATCCTACACCAATGAATTTTTCCCAACTTATAAACCTCCCTTTCTGATGCAAGTGTATGATTCACATTTACAAACTTCCTTCAATTATTTCAATAAATGCAACTATTTTCCAATCTTAAAACAATTTCTCAAACTAGGGCAGAATTTGAAACCCTCAAACATTTATTAATAACTTCCATAAATGAAACAATGAATCCAATCCCATTGGTGGGATTCAATAACAGTGAATTAAAAACATTTTCCCCATGTTATAGCCCAATCCAAGCACTGAAACAAAAGTTATTGCATTTTCTCCAAAGTTACTCATGTTATGACAGAATTCAACCAGTCTGTACTAAAACGGCTATAACTTCCCCAAAACATAATGAAAATAAACCAAACCAAAACCAAAAGAAAGATAACTCTTATAAATTTCTAAAAAAGTAAGTTTCAGGTCTATATAATTTTAAATGAGTTCGCACCAATAAAAACATCAGAGAATTTGCAGGAAAAATAATTAGAAAACTGAAATATTTTACATCAAAAACAAGTTTTCTTCCATTCCAAATTCTTCTTCAAACTCCTCCAACTTACCATTTCGTGTTTTGGAGACCAAATTTATATAATTTTGAATCATAATAAACCATCCAACCAACTTAAAACTACCCATTAAAAACTTTTAACAAATTTTTAAAAAGTTGTCACCAAGTTGTAAAAGTTGTCATT